>JAGFNQ010009577.1:0-16863 GCA_024364735.1 Boesenbergia rotunda
ACCGTGGACAGCTTCATCGGTAGTCCAGAACCGTGGACAGCTTCATCGGTAGTCCAGAACCATGGACCTTGCTTAGGTCCGGTACAAGCCCATTCATAAAGTAAAATAATTTCACATGCTTCTTCATTCGTAAAACATACATGGCATAATCATTCATTCTTAATGCTTAACATCATCATTATGCCTTGAAGGCATGAGCCTTATCATCATTCATCATTTTCATTCCATATCATCATTATGCCTCGAAGGCATGAACTTTAACTTCATTCATCATTTTCATTCATAAGGCATGACGTACATACATAATTATATCCTAAGATATAACCATCATCCTAGTCCATAAAGCTTGCATGACCCCGGTGCCTCAGGTAAGCATGCATTACCGACATGACACATATCACATATCATATAGGATCATGGTATTCTACATTACTTAGGTTCATGGCATTCATCATGGAACATGCATAGACCTTCATACACATATATCTATTATAGGCATTTAACATCCTACATGCATTATTCTATATCACATAAACCTACATCAATTACATATGTTCCTGGTATAGGATCTGAAATATTCATGAATAAACATAACACATCACCTACACATACAAGGTCATGATACATAACACATGAAGCTAAGGTTTTGGTAACGTAACTGTCCTTACAACATGCTTAAACAAATACATACATCATAGCAACCTATAAACAAGTATCCTTGAGACCTTAACCCAATCCAAACCCTAGATCATGGTCTTGGCCGAAAGTTCAATAGGAGGAGGCTCCATTATTCAATCAACATGAAAGATTCCATACATAATAGAAAACCCATACATTACACACAATGCCATAGGGAGCCATTAGACTCCATAATTGGAGCTAACCCTAACTTCTTAACCCTAGATTGAGTCTTGGCCGAAACCCCAAAGGACCATAAGTCCATGGAAAATTCATATAGGTCACAATTAACATTCCATACAAAACATACAATGCCATAGGAAAACATTTGAACCCATAGTTGAAGCTAACCATAATCCCTTAGCCCTAGAGTAGCTCTTGGCCGAAACCCTAAAGGGCCATAAATTCATGGAAAAATTCATATAAACACAATTAATATCCATCATGTCATAGGGGAACAAAATAAACATGTTTGAATGGTTAGATCAAATTCCCAACCATGGATTAGGGGTCTTGGCCGAAACCCTTGGGAAGTCACAAGTCCATAGAAAATTCATATAACTCACCATTCATCCATTATTTATCATGAGGAAATATTTGGAACCATTAGTGAAGTTTTAACATCATCGTAAACCCTAAAACCATGCCTTGGCCGAAACCCTTGAAAGTCCTAACCCTAGTTTTCTCAACATATAATTCAACCAAGTTCTTATATCATGAAAAACAACTTGAAAACTATTATACCACAGGTGAGGAGGTCTTACCTTGATTTATCTTGGTTATAACCTTGAATAGAGAAGCACAAGAAAACTTCCTTGACCTTAGATTACCCCTAGCCCTTGTAGCCTTGTAGAAAGCCCTTAGATCTTGAAGAAGAGGTCTCCTTGTGAAGTTTTTCCAAGGGAGAATCCCCTTTGTAGGTTTCGGCTAGAAGGATGAAGAATAAGGAGAAGAGAAGCTTTGGTGGAAGAAGAAGGCAAATAACTTAAGTGTTAAGTTGTCTCTTCCCTTCCCCTCTCTTATATACTAAGCAATGAGGCAAGTGAAGGGGCATGGTGCCTCTTCTCATGGTGACCCTTCGCTTCCCTAAGCCTTACCTAAATTCCTCTTCATTCTCTCATAGCACTCCCTTGCTAGGTGAATTGGTTAGTACATGCATGGTGATACATTAGGTCCAAGGTTCAATCCTTGCACTTCTTTTTATTACTTTTATAATTATTTTTGTCAAGGCCCATATAAGAGCCCACTAAGGTTTATGTTAATATTTATTATTTAAATCCATTTCCATTCATGATTAATTTTTTACCTAAGGTCCCTTAATGGCCATGACATTAGAAGGGCCTATATAAGACCCATTATTACTTAGCTTCTTAATTTATATGGGAAAATCATGGATAATTATGCTATGGTTCATACTAGTATCTCTATGTTTCTCGAAAATATATCTAGACATGATCAATATTTTAAAGAAAATATTGAGAAAATTTTTCGGGTCGTTACAGTTACAGAGGTTCCACCTAGAGCACCAATACCACCAATAGCACCAACAACCCTAGCAGTAGGGGCTAAAAGAGAAGCATATCTGGTTCAGTGGCAAAAGCTCAAACTAGAAACCTTTTCAGGCACTAGTGAACCGTGGGATGCAAAAGCCTGGTTCAAAACCCTAGAGAGTACCATGGAGCTTCTGGACTGGCCAGAACATGAAAAAGTAAAGTGCACCTCCTTCTGCCTAGCAGGAGATGCTAGAATGTGGTGGGAAAGGGTGAAGGCCAAGCGAGACATAAATCAGATGATGTGGGTCAACTTCGAAGCAGAGTTCGTCGAAGAATTCTTTCATATGCGGGTTACTAACCGGCATTATGATGAATTCACTGAATTTCGTCAAGGTGACCTATCAGTAGAGGAAGCTGTGAAGAGATTCAACAGACTGGCTCGCCTATGCCCTGAACTGGTCAGCACTGAACGAGAGCGAGTCAGGCTAATGCTCAAGATGCTAAGGCCAGAAATAGCATTGAATGTGGCCAGCGGCGTCCATAGGCCGCAAACCTCAGAAGAACTAGTTAGCAGTGCTCTGATCACCGAGCACTACCTGAACAGCATGCAACAATAGAAGTCAATCATGATAGAAAGTAAAGGTCAAGGCAGTTCAGGAACTCAGAAACCCCAGGGCCACAACTCTAGCTGGAAAGGGAAGAATCAGGGCAAAAGAAAGCAGTGGAACAATCCGAAAGGGGAGCCAGCCAACAAGCAAGCCAAGTATCCCACTTGTCCCACATGTGGGAGACAACACTTAGGGGTCTGCCGCAAGGGCACCCGTGGGTGTTATAACTGTGGTCAAGAGGGGCACATGGCCAAGTAGTGCCCCACCAAGAATAGTCTGCCTACTCCACAGCCTACTCAGTATGGAGGCAAACCTGCACAGCTACATCAGATGCAGGTAGGATGGTCCCCATATCAGTCAGGGCAGATTAGAAGCTCCATCAGCCACTACCAATGCACGGATCTTCTCACTGACCAGAGAGGATGTAGCGAATGCCTCGACAGTTGTGACAGGTCAGATATGTATTTTACAGCAAAATACAACTGTCTTATTCGATACTGGGGCAACCCATTCTTTCATATCCAGGGCGTTCGCAGAGAAGTTAGTTATACCTCCAGATGTACTCAGTGGCCAATTCTTAGCCACCCTACCTTCGGGAGAGATTATGGCATCCACGCACTGGCTCCGTGCAGTGCCAGTCAGTATAGCAGGCAGAGAGCTTTATGGTGATCTGATAGTGCTGGATATGACTGATTATGATGTCATTTTTGGAATGGACTTCCTAATCAAGTACAGTGCCTCCATAGAATGCCGTAAAAGGAAAGTCATATTCCAACCTGAAGAAGGAGTGTAGTTTGAATACATCGGAGAACCCAAGAGAAAGGCCAAGAAATTTCTCTCAGCTCTAAAAGCACAGAAACTTCTAGATTCAGGATGTACCGGATTTCTAGCACATGTAGTCAATACCGAACAAGAGAAGGACCAAAAGTTAGAAGAGGTCCCAGTGGTATGTGACTACCCAGCAGTCTTCCCTGACGAGTTACCAGGCTTAGCTCCAGACAAGGAGATAGAGTTTGAGATAGATCTCATTCCAGGTACCAATCTCATTTCAAAAGCACCATACCGTATGGCTCCAGCAGAATTAAGAGAACATCAGGAGCAACTACATGAGCTGCTCGACAAGGGCTTCATACACCCTAGTCATTCACCTTGGGGAGCTCCCGTATTGTTCATGAAGAAGAAAGACGGGTCCATGCGCTTGTGTATAGATTACCGGCCTTGAATCAAGTCACCATCAAGAACAAGTATCCCTTGCCAAGAATTGACGACTTGTTCGATCCGCTAAAGGGAGCAGCAGTGTTCTCAAAAATAGACATGAGATCGGGATATCACTAGGTGAAAGTTAAGGAATGTGACATCCCCAAGACAGCTTTCAGAAAAAGATACGGACACTATGAGTTTGTAGTTATGCCTTTTGGCGTAACGAACGCTCCAGCGACTTTTATGGACCTAATGAACAGAGTGTTCCGAGAGTATTTAGATAAGTTTGTTATTGTCTTCATCAATGACATTCTGATATATTCCAGGACTCAGAAGGAACACGCAGAACACCTGAAAACAGTATTAGAAATTCTTCAGCGGAGCCAACTCTATGCGAAATTCTCCAAGTGTGAGTTTTGACTCGATCAGATGTCTTTTCTGAGTCACATCATCTCCAAGGATGGTGTGATGGTAGACCCCAGCAAAATAGAAGCAGTAAGTAACTGGGTTAGACCAAAGAATGCCAGTGAGATCAGAAGTTTTCTGGGTCTAGCCGGTTACTACAAGAAGTTTGTAGAGGATTTCTCCAGAATAGCCTCCCCACTGACAACTCTTACCAAAAAGAACAGAAAGTTTCAGTGGACAGAGGACTGCGAGAACAATTTTACAGAATTAAAGAGAAAATTAACTAGTACTCCCATCCTGACTTTTCCAGAGACCACTGATAGATTTGACATATATAGTGATGCTTCTAAATTAGGACTTGGAGCAGTGTTGATGCAGAATGTCAAGGTTATCGCCTATGCCTCTAGACAACTCAAGGATTATGAAAAGAACTACCCTACTCATGACCTTGAGCTAGCTGCAGTAGTGTTCGCTCTCAAGATATGGAGGCATTACTTATACGGAGCTCAGTGTAGGATTTTCACAGATCATTAGAGTCTGAAGTATTTCTTTACTCAGAAGGATCTGAACATGAGGCAACGCAGATGGCTTGAGCTGGTTAAGGATTATGACATTGACATCCTCTACCATCCAGGTAAAGCTAATAAGGTGGCAGACGCACTTAGCAGGAAATCTAGTGCCACCCTACTAGCTTTCTACGATGTCACAGCCCCTTCGGAAGGAAATATCAGAGTTCGGACTGGAAATTATAGTTGGGCAACTCTCCACTTTGACATTAGTGTGAACCCTGCTTGAAGACATCCAGACAGCACAGGATCAAGATCCTGACCTTCAGAAAATCAAGCAGGGGATAGCAGAATCAGAAAATGGGGAGTTTTGCCTATCAGATAGTGGGATACTGTACTGCGATGACCGCTTATGTATTCCGAACCAAGAAGAGCTCCGAAGGAAGATCCTAGAGGAGGCACATAGATCTCCTTATGTGATGCATCCTGGTTCCACCAAAATGTACCAAGACCTCAGGGGGCATTTTTGGTGGCCTGGGATGAAGAGAGACATCGCCAGATATGTCAGTACCTGTCTAACATGCCAAAGGGTCAAGGCAGAACATCAGAGACCAGGAGGAGTTCTGCAGCCTATCCAGATACCAGAATGGAAATGGGAATATATTTCCATGGATTTTATAGTGGGACTACCCAGAACAATGAATGGATATGATGCAATCTGGGTAATAGTTGACAGATTGACTAAGTCTGCCCACTTCCTAGCTATCAGGATCTCCTATTCCATGGAACAGCTAGCTTAGTTATACCTCAAGGAGATCGTCAGACTACATGGAGTCCCTAGGACTATCATTTCAGATAGGGACAGTAGGTTCACTTCACACTTCTAGGAGTGCGTACAGACAGCACTAGACACCAAACTATAGTTTAGCACAGCTTTCCATCCTCAGACAGATGGTCAAACAAAGAGAGTTAATCAAGTACTAGAAGATATGCTCAGAGCTTGTGTTTTAGATTTCAAGGGCAGTTGGTGCAAATACTTGTGCTTAGCGGAATTCGCCTACAACAATAGTTATCAAGCCACTATCGGCATGGCACCCTATGAGGCTTTATATGGGCGGAGGTGTAGATCTCCTATCTGCTGGTACGAGGGTAGTGAGAGGTAAGAGTTAGGCCTACAAACAGATCTTATAGATGATACTACCGTAGCCATACAGCAAATCTGCCAGAGAATAGAAACAGCTCAGAGCCGCCAGAAGAGCTATGCTGATACACGACGCAGACCATTAGAGTTTGAAGTTGGGGATTCAGTATTCCTCAGAGTGGCTCCCATGAAGGGAGTAATGCATTTTGGGAAGAAGGGCAAGCTAAGTCCCAGATATGTAGGACCATACCCCATCACTAGAAGAGTTGGCAAAGTAGCTTATGAGCTAGAGCTACCTCAGGAGATGTCAGCTATCCACAATGTATTTCATGTCTCCATGCTGAAGAAGCATATCCCAGATGCCACCCAGGTGATAGAGCCACAAACGGTACAAGTCCGCGAAGCTCTCAGTTATGATAGTCGGCCTATTCAGATAATAGACCGAGCAATTAAGAAATTGCGGAACAAGGAGGTACCATTAGTGAAAGTCATATGACAAAATCACAGAGTAGAAGAGGCAACATGGGAACCAGAGGACAGCATGAGACAAAAATACCCCGAGTTGTTTTAAGTTCGAGGTTGAACTTTTTATAAGGTATGGGGGATTGTAACGCCCGAAAATTCTCAAAACTAATTTTAGAAATATCCTAGAATTTATTCTAAATTTATGGATATTTTTATAGATTTTTTCCATGGATAAATAAGGCAAAAATGAATAAAAATAGAATACACAGTAAAAAGACTTAAGTGAGGTTTGACCCCTAGACTTGTAGATTGAGAGAAGAAGGCTTACCAAGTGGGATGGTATGTTTACATTGAAACAAAATAGAGGACAGGATAAATAAGGTGATGTTAGTTAAATTTTTCCATAAGTATAAAAGGGAAACTTAAGGGTTTTTAGGTTTATTCATTCCCTCATCTTCTCACCGCCGACTCTCTCTCTCTCACTCGTGATTTTTCTCTCCCTCTCTCTCGAGTCTTTCTCTCCCTCACTCACGGCAAAACAAGGAGGAGGTCTAAGGTCTTGTGTTGGGCGGATTCAAGAAGGAGGACGCGTTAGGGTATCGTCTCAAGGAGTAGTTCGTCGTTGGAACCTCTCCGAGACTCCAAGGACCTTCCCTCTCCCTAAACCCTACGCCTAGAGTTGTAAGAACAAGCGCAGGATGTAAGTATCCCTCACCTGCGGTATAAGTAGCTTCGTTTGTATAATTGATTGTTCTAGTGTATCTAATTGTAATTTTATGCCCATATGAGCAGATTAACTTCCTCTACCGATTTTAAGGGCACCACTAGATGGGCTGGACGTGCTTCCCCCTTTAGTTTGGGGTTTAGACGCACCGTCGAGTGCCTAGGAAGTGTTCTTAAATGAAAAAGGGGAGTTTTTAGGCACACAAGGTGCTCGAGAAAATGTTAAGAAGCTCTAATATGAGTTTTAGCATGTTATGAAGTTAGCTACCCTTGTTTTATGTTTATGGACCCTAGTTCGTCCATTGGGTGGGCTCCTAGATCGCCCCTAGGCTCTAGATCGCCTAGTAGATGCAAGGTTAAAGGAAAGAATATTTATGAAAGTATTTTATTTTTTATAGCATGTGCTTGGACTCTAGTTCGTCCATGGGTGGGCTCCTTGTTGCCCCTAGGCTCCTAGTTTGCCTAGTAGTAGTACCCTAATGGGTTCGGGATTAGCTACCTCGGATCTATTTAGGGATGCGCGCATTAGCAGCAAATTACCGGGCCCCCAGCAGCATGATTATTATTTTCACTTATTATATGTATAAGTTTTAAAAGTTTAGTAATAGCTTTAAGTGAAAATAGTTTTATGATCATGCTTAGTTCAGTTAGATTCTATGAATGTTATGTGAATTTAGTTATAAGAATATGATTTATTTCATGTGCTTAGTATGATGAGTATGCCATGATATTTGTTTAGATTATATGTTTCAGCAAGAATGAATGACAAGCATGATATGTTTTTCCTACATGTGTTTTTAAAAGCATGAGTTTCGAAATATGCATTGTTTTGTGAGTAGGATGGTACTTACTAAGCTTTATGCTTATAGTTTCATTTTTCCTTATACTGCAGATAAAGGCAAAGGAAAAATAGAGTAGCGGATGTTCATGGAATATAATGCGAAGTTCAGCCGTCTAGCTGAGTACTGCCCCCAGTTGGTGGCACATGATAGAGAGAGGATGCTTCAATTCATCCAGGGATTAGCCGGTTATATTCGGATTCAGATAGACGGGTTTGGTACGACCTCCTACCGTGAGGCGTTAGACAGGGCACTCCTGATCGAGATGGCACAGAAACAAGTGTATGGTGATAG
Source organism: Boesenbergia rotunda (assembly GCA_024364735.1). Lineage (NCBI taxonomy): Eukaryota > Viridiplantae > Streptophyta > Magnoliopsida > Zingiberales > Zingiberaceae > Boesenbergia > Boesenbergia rotunda. The sequence continues at coordinate 8,353 of JAGFNQ010009577.1, forward strand.
ACAGTCGGATCAGGACACACTATCAAACTAGGAGCAGCTGTATGCAGGACAAAAGAGGACCCGTAGGGACCATGATGTGTAGGGAAATTCTAGGATAGCTTCTCGACCTCCCAAGGAGGGGCGCTCATCAGCAGGACCTTCCAGATCATCACAGCAAAATTGGAAGAGTGATTGTACTGTATTCCATTGTTTCTAGTGTGGGGCTAAGGATCACAGTAAGTCAGAGTGTCTCTTTGGTCAGAATGTATGTTATTTCTATAAATTCCCGGGGCATCAAAGCTGGGAGTGTGATCAGCGGGTGATGCAGGAATCCGCAGGGGACACCACTCAGCGGAGTCGCTCTAGACCTTCGAGGTCGCAGGGAGGAGGTCACCGTACCCAGACTTTTCCACGACAGGAGCAAGCAGCTCCCCCACCGGTTCACATCTATTGCATGTATGGTTTTCAACAGACCCCTACTTTGGTAGCACCCCTACTTTGGTAGCAGCCCCTCCAACGTTCGAATTCTGCCAGCTCACCAGCCGCTACCAGTCGACTGCTCCCAGGGCAGTCGACTGGTCCCTTACTAGTCCTAGGTTTATACTCCCCGAGTACATTTCACTCCGCACTCGACCCCTAGGACTTCTCGAGTACAATCACACAACACTCGTACCCTCATGACTCGACTGACTCCTCCTCCGCAGCCTCGACTGTTGCCTTCACGCCCTCTTCATCTTCGGCTCTCGTCCCTCGGATGCACGCAAGCCTCCAGCTTGCCTCCATGCCATCCTTCACGCATGCCTCGAAGTCCGCACCCATCAGCTCTTCGTCCCTGCTCTCCAAGGTCCCTCGGATGCGTATGTAAGCCTCCAGCTTGCCTCTATGCCACCCTTCACCGTACTGAGGCCGTCCAGTCAAGTCCACATGTGTAACCTATACATCCTGCACACTCAACATATACATATAAGAACACAAGGGTAAACCTAACTTAAACCCTTTGCCGAAACATCAAAACACTTGGTCACTCCGAACCACAGATTGCCTCAACAGCAGGGACGATGAGCCGAGGGAAGCGCACTTCGAGGCATACGTGAAGGGTGGCATGGGAGCTGAGGGCTTGCATGCATCCGAGGGACGAGAGCCAAAGTCAAAGAGGGCTTGAAGTCAATAGGTCGATGCTGCTGAAGCAAGGATGATGAGCCGAGGGAAGCAGACTTCGAGGCATACGCGAAGGATGGCATGGGGGGATGAGCCACGGGCTTGCATGCATCTGAGGGACGAGAGCCAAAGTCGAAGAGGGCTTGAAGGCAACAGATCAAGGCTGCTGGACGAAGAGTCAGCTAATTCGTGAGGATTCGAGTGCTAAGAGAACTGTACTCGGGAAGGGAAATCCTAGGGTTTGAGTGCTGAGAGAATTGTACTCGGGAAGGGAAACCTTAGGTAGCAGTCGCCTGATGGTAGGTCAGTCAACTGAGGTAAAGCAAAGAGAGATCAGTCGACTGATGCTTGATCAGTCGACTGATGCAGTCGATTGGGCAGTCAACTGGTGTCGACCAGAATGCGAATCGTCAGGCTGTGACATTCGAATTCGAGAGGACCAGTCGACTGGTAACTGTCAGAACAGTATCGAACACTATTTAAGAGGGCTCGTTTTTGGCTGTTCTTCCTTGGCGAAACAAGCTTGGTCAAAGCCTGTTAGTAGCCTACAAGTGCTCATACATTGTCAAAGGATTGTGACGAGGTTTCTCCACCCACAAGGAGTGACAAGAGCTAGCCGGAGGTATTCCGGGGAGTCATCCATCGAAGGATTGGGATCGTCCACCTTACGGACAACCGTGGAGTAGGAGTTTCATTGCGAACCACGTAAAGGTGATGTGTTAGCATTGTTTTAGTTTAGATTTGAGATTTCCACTTGCGCTTGCTAACCCTTATAGGAAGAAAATCGAGAAAGTAGCTATTCACCCCCCCTAGCTAAACACAAGGTCCCAACACAGAAGACTTTGCCGAGCAGGGATCGCAGACAGATGTAGGGACGGGTCGAGGATCAGGCGTCTCGAGATCCGAGATCTTGAAGGCCGAGATAAAGTCAACCAGATGTCCCGGTCGGCAAAAGGTGCTTTTTCAAATTGGAGTAGGTAAAAAATGCGTTCCTTGGCAAGTGGAACAGTAGGCGTCGGTTCGACCTAGGGTTTTAGTAGAAATCCAAAAGTCAGAACCAGACAACTATGACTGTCAAATCAACTAAGGTATAAGTTTGTTTGTCTATTTGTTGTGTGTTTTATTGTCTTGTAGGTACCCGGAGTTGGAGGTAGGATAGGAGAACAAACACAAAACAAACAGAGCCTGGGAGAAAAAATTCCCAGGCGCCTGAATGCAATTCAGGCGTCTGGGATGGGAAGCTTATCCCCTGCGCAGAGTTAGCTGCTTCGAATAAGGTTTGACCACGGTTAGGGGCCTGAATGGGCTTTAGGGTGCCTGGGAGCATGCTATAAATAGGGGTGCCAACCCCTCAGTTAGAGAATCAAGTTTATATTTGCTTATTCATTCCGTGCAAAGAAAAAGTACTCAAGGCGAAGCTCTGTGACCAAGGAGACTTCAGGAGGTAGTGTGCGACGCTTCGGAGTTTCAGATTGGTTGAGATCGTCGACTTGTTTGGTTTGCTTTTAGTTACAAGTTGTAGTTAACTTTATTTAATTGTGCTTGTAAAATAATACTGTAAGACGGGGTTTCTCAGCCTCCAGAAATTCCGGAAAGGAGACCATAGTGGACCCACGCCGAGTATTTAGGCCTTGGACGTATTGACCCTGGGGGGTTGGGAACCAAGTAAATAAATCCCTCATGTCTACTGTTTGTTGCTTTTACTTTTTATTATTCCGTTGTGCTACTAACGATATGTTACAAAGTTGATCGAATGAACGACTCAAAGAAGAACGAAGCAGGAGTCGATATTCACCCCCCCTATCGACACCACCGATCCTACAATTGGTATCAGAGCAGGTGGATCTGATCAAACTCACCGTTGAAGAAGCAAGAAGGCCAGAAATTGAGGGGGAGCTAAGGGTGAATAAGGTATATTTTAATTATGTCTATTTTTAAATTTCATATAATTTGTTTTAAGTGCAAGGAGAGATGACACTACAAAACTAAGTATCCTACTCTTTAGATTCATATGTCACCATCGACGGCAACGGAGGTACCAGCACCAGAGTCCGGAGGGACAAAAGTCATATCCAGTGTTTCAAGTGCAGAAAGTATGGGCATTACAAGAACCAGTGTCCAGATTGGAAAAAGGCTCGATCCATAGTGCCAGAAAATGCGACGAAGGTAATGGAGGTACGAAAATAATTTAGCAAATTTAAAGACAATAAAAGAAAATGGAGAGTAAAACCAAGTGAAATGTGCATGACGTGGCACATTACATGTTCGCCCATTATCGCTACACCATCGGCGGCCTTCGGCCGCCGCCCCGAATCAAACTATACCCTGGGGGGCATGGTGAACCCGTCGGAGATCGTGCATGTAAGGTACCACGTCATTCACTATGATTTTTACTCTTCCATTTTCACTCTTCCAATCATTATTCTTTTTTAAAATTCCTGCAAAGTTAAATAATTCTTCTGATAATTTAGATAATTATGCTGATTTTCCTGTTATGTTAGATTATTTACACAATAAATTAAATATGCTACATGATAAATTAGCTGATAACAAATCTAGATCAAATATAGATAATATTAATATGTTGAATATCAACTCCTTGATTTTTAATATTAATGCCACAATTTTAGAAATTAATTCTAGCAACTTAATTAACAATTCTGAAAATTATTTTACTAATCCTGAAAATAATGTTGATAATTTTGAGAATAATACCCTTTATCGATATACCCATTATGATAATCCTAAGGATAATGTTGATAATTCAGATCAACATTTAATTAATAATTCTACTAATTTTGAATATAATGCTATGACCTTAATTAGTAATCCTGAAAAATTATTCTATCTATTTTGAAGATGATAATGTAATTTTAATTAATAATTCTGAATATAACTCTAAAGATGAAGATGAAGATGAATTTATTAAAATTGAAGCCATAATTAAAACGGCTTACAAGAATTCAAATAAAATATATGTATTAAATAAAATTGAAGACTTAAAATTAAAAGAAATAATAAATGAATCGAAAAGTTTTGAATTAATGGAAATGATGCAATTGGACCCAAAATTAATCACAAATTTAACAACTTAAATCATAATTAATTCTTAACAACTTAAATTTTATTTAATTCATAACAACTTAAATCTTAATTAAATCTTAACAACCTAAATTTTATTTAAATCTTAACAACTTAAAATTTATTTACTTCTTAACAACTTAAATCTTAATTAAATCTTAACAACTTAAATTTTACTTAAATCTTAACAACTTAAATCTTTATTTAATTTTTAACAACTTAAATTTTATTTAATTCTTAACAACTTAAATCTTAACAACTTAAATTTTATTTAAATTTTAATTTAACTCTTAACAACTTAAATCTTAATTAATTCATAACAACTTAAATTTTATTTAATTCTTAACAACTTAAATCTTAATTAAATCTCAATTAATAATCAAATCTTATAATTCTTAAATTCTTAAACTTAAATCTTAATTAATATATATGAAATCTTTTAATTCTTAAATTTAAATCTTAATTAATAATCAAATCTTTTAATTCTTAAAATATTTAAAGCTAACTGAATCAATCTTAAATATTAATTAACAATTCAACCTTAATAACAAACTCAATCCTTAATTCAAAATTTATACAAAATCTACGAACTAAAATTCAAACAAATTACCTTTACTTATGAAACTAAATAAAATTCTATCCAACTGAATCATTCAACTTAATAATAATAAATATGTCAAATTAGTTGACATATTCGCGGGTTCACACGTTCTGTATCAATTCGAGAATTTATATTTTATTAGAAATCTAATTAAAACGATTTGGCATGATTGATACATATATAACTGTCATGCTCATGCATCTGTTATTTTTCACATATATATCTGACATGTCATTCATGTTAGCTTACTTTGGTGCTTAACTTAGAATGACTAGATAGGAAAAAGATAGTTTGACACTTGCCAAACATAGTGCCAGGGTGGGGTGAGATGATAGTACGTTAGGGAAGCTTGGTCTAGGAAGTCAGGAAGGGTAAGGAGTACTCGACTTGGTTGACCTAGCTAAGTAGAACTAGTCAAAGCTACCTCGCCACATCCTAGATTAGTTAGACCAGAGATTCTCAAAAAGAAATTAAAAGTATTATTTCTTTAAAAGGCGTTGTCTAAGGAACGGGTTGTTGATCCAATAAGGCTTAGGCCAAAGAAGGCCCCTGTGCCTTGCTAAGACCTAGAAGTCAATTATTGAAATTTACTTTTAAGTTACTAATTATTAAACTTGAATCTAACTCAAGGTCAAACAATTTATAAAATCAAATTGAGAAATATTATTCAAACATTTCACAAACACCCATAAGGTAACCATGCTTTGTTGTACTGCGACATTCAGAATGGGTGAGATGACAATGACTAATTGTTAAATACGATAAAATAAAATCCGGTCTAGAAAATTTCGGGCAGTTTTGTAAAACATTCATCAATTTATTTTATGGTTCTGGGAGTTTAAAGGATTTAAACTCTAAAACTTGGAAGTTTAATGGGGTAAGGAGGGAAAGGAATGATAGATCGATTTGCATTGCTAGAGGGGGGGGGGGTGAAAAGCAATTCTCGAACCCCTTTCTTCCTACATGGTTAGTTGCACAGCGGAATATACAATAAAACAATAAGAAAATCACTAACCAATGCTAACATAGACGATTTACTTGGTATCCACCCCGGACGGGTGACTAATCCAAGAATCCGTCGGTGGATCAATCCCCGGATAACCTCCGGCTAGCCCTCGTCGCTCCTTGTGGGTGGAGAAACCTCACCACAATCACTTTGACAAGATCTGGAATAAGAGACTACTAACTCACTTTAGCCAAGCGAGTTTCGTCAAAAATCTCAGCCACCACGACGTCCTCTTTAAATAGGACTCGGGCTGAAACCCTCGCTACCAGTCGACTGCTCCAAGGGCAGTCGATTGGTGCCACTGAAATTCGACCGTTGCACCCCAACGTTCGAATTCTCAGCCAACTCATCAGCCACCTACCAGTCGATTGCTCCCAGAGCAGTCAACTGGTCCCAAGCTGAAACCCTTCTGTGACTTCCATCAATCGACTGCCCCCAGGCCAGTCGACTGGTCTACTCACCCACCTAAGGTTACCCTTCCTGAGTACATTTCACTCCGCACTCAAACCCTAGGATTTCTCGAGTACAATCACACAGCACTCGTACCCTCACGACTCGATTGACTCCTCATCTGCAGCCTCGACTATTGCCTTCGCTCCCTCTTCATCTTCGGCTCCCATCCCTCGGATGCACGCAAGCCTGCAACTTGCCTCCATGCCATCCTTTACGCATGCCTCGAAGTCCGCGCCCATCAGCTCATCGTCCCTGCTCTCCAAGGTCCCTCGGGTGCACACAAGCCTCCTGCTTGTCTCCATGCCACCCTTCACCGTACCAAGGTCATCCAGTCAAGTCCATATGTGTAACCTGAACAACCTGCACACTCAACATACACATATGAGGTAACAAGGGTAAACTTAACTTAAACCCTTTGCTCAAACATCAAAACACTTGGTCACTCCGGACCACAGATTGCCTCAACAATCTCCCCCTTTTTGATGTTTGGCAATATGTTTAAGTTAGGGAAAGCAAAATAGTAGTCAATAGCAAAAATCATGCATATGTAATGCAAAAGTGAATCCTATCCCAAGGCAACCTACACCTAACTCTCCCAGTTAGGAATTTCCACACCTATCCCTCCAAGCTAGGACTTTTCACACCTAACTTCCTAAAGTTAGGAATTTTCCACAAAATCGGGCTTTTTAAAGCTTCTCCCAAGCTCCCCCTACATTGGACTTACAAAGGCTTTTTAAGAACCTCTCCAGGGTTCCCCTTATGCCAAGAATGGAGCAACCATGCTCCCCCTTAATCATAGCTCCCCTAAACCTAGGGTTTTTAACAAAGGTGTGTTTGGTTTCCCAACTTAAACCCAACACTTCTCCCCCTTTGTCTAATATCAAAAAGAACCCAACAATATCCCAATTATCGGTTCTTTTAATCCCTAATGATCATAAACAATGTGTACGAGCCTCCCATACACTTGTTTTCCATCATTTGGACCTAAGTCAGCTGCTAGATACCCACAACAGCCCTGACCAGTCGACTGCCCCAGGGCAGTCGACTAATACTATGAATATCAAACTTTTCTAGTCAAATTCAGAAATGCATCAGAAATTTCACAATTCTCTAAAAATTCTCAAATTTCGTGAAGAATATTGTGGTACCTATACCTACTTGGAAAAAATACATTTCACCATGTATCTGTCACCGTTCCCAAGTTAGACACAAAATCCAAAACTTTCTTATGAAAATCAAGGCAACTAGGAGGCAACTGTTGGACCTTGGATGGCTAGAGAGAGGGGGTGAATATAGCCAGACACCACAAATCGCTTTCTCTTTGGAGATTTCTGCACTTCACGGATTAGTAGCACAGTAGAAGAAATGCAAAATAGAGAAGAACTGCAGAAATAGAAAGCAAATCGAAAACGCTAACAAGGATCATTTACAAGGTTCGGGGATAACTTGCCCCTACTCCTTGACGTGCGCTTAAGGTGGGCGATCCCTTGATCGTCGGCAGATCAAGCCCTGAAAAATCCGGATAGAAAGCAACCTCCTTCTCGGTGGAGTAACCTCTCCACAGCGTTTCAAGATGAATGAAGTATTAAGTACAGGAAACACAAGAAGAAATCTTACTGAGCACTTAGAACCTCAAGAACACAAGCAAACTCCTCACCGAGCTCCACTCAGCACAGATCTCATGCAAGAACTCCCTTCTTCGTGTCTTCTTGTTGATGGACTCGCCAAGCTTCTTGTTTCTTCTTCCCAAGTGCTCAAGTAACAGCTCAAGATTCACAGTTTCTTGCTCAAAAATAATGGATCAACAGATCAGAGTAATCGCACAAGTGATGGAGCCAAGCTTTCGATGGTGGAGAACTGCCCCTTCACCACTTCTCATCTCATCTCTTAACCTGCACTGCCACAGAGGCTCCTCTGCAGCTCCCAGCTACTGATTTGAGACAACCCAGCTACCCTGACCTCTCCTGGACTCCCTGAGCTCTCCTCAACCGAGCCCCAGTCGAGCCCCTGTTAGCTGCCAGTTGTCACCAGCGTCCGTTGCAACCTGAGATGGAAAACTGCCCAATCTGTCATAGCAAAAGCCTCAGTTTGACTCCCTTGAAGTAATCCTGAGTAACCTGCACACTTAGCAGTTCATTAGCTCAGCAAATCAATGGAGTATCAACAATCAGAAGTTAGAAGCAGAGATCAGTAGCAAATCTGCAGTGAAACAGACGTAATCAGAGCTTTGACA
>JAGFNQ010009578.1:0-80097 GCA_024364735.1 Boesenbergia rotunda
GAATAGTAAGAAACCTCACTTAACTCACCTTAAGATATGGGGTTGTCCTGCTTATGTGAAGCGGACTGTATCAGACAAATTGGATGCTAAGTCTGATAAATGTCTATTTATTGGATACCCTAAGGAAACAAAGGGTTACCAATTCTATCATCCCTTGGAACAAAAGGTGTTTGTTTCAAGGCATGCTGTATTTCTGGAAAAAGAATTTCTTTTACAAGAAAATAGTGGGAGTGGCATTGAACTTGATGAAGTTCAAGAAACTCCAATAGACATAACAGAGACACCTAGTCTAGACCCACAACCAATAACTCATAATGATGAGCTATTAGTTGAACCTAAAACAACACCTCTTCGTAGATCTGATATGACACGCAATATTCCAGAGAGATACAGATTTCTCATAAGTGAATCGAACGACGTGTTACTCATAAGCGATGACGAACCTATCAGTTATGAAGATGTTCTGAAATGTTCAGAAAGGGACAAATGGCTCGAAGCCATGAAGTCAGAAATGGATTCCATGTACGAAAATCGAGTATGGGACTTGGTTAACCCACCTGAAGGGATTAAGCCCATAGGGTGCAAGTGGGTTTTCAAGAAGAAAACCGACATGGAAGGTAATTATGCTTAAATCCATTCGGATGCTCCTGGCCATAGCAGCTCATTATGATTATGAGATATGACAAATGGATGTGAAAACAACTTTCCTTAATGGAAACCTGCTTGAGGATGTATACATGATACAACCTGAAGGTTTCACATCGGTTGATAAAACCAAAGTATGCAAGCTTCGACGATCCATATATGGACTGAAGCAAGCATCTAGGAGCTGGAACATCCGTTTTGATGAGACAATCAAAGAGTTTGATTTCTCACAAAATCCTGACGAACCTTGTGTGTACAAGAAGGTTAGTGGGAGTGCAGTCGTATTCCTAGTATTATATGTCGATGACATTTTACTTATAGGAAACGATATATCAGTTTTACAGACAGTTGATATTTGGTTGTCCAAAACTTTCTCCATGAAAGACCTGGGAGAAGCAACCTATATCCTTGGGATTAGAATCTATAGAGATAGATCAAAACGGTTGCTTGGTCTTTCACAGTCTACATATATAGACCGAGTGCTAAAAGGGTTTAGCATATCGGAATCCAAGAAAGGTTACCTTCCCATCAGGCATGGGATCAACCTTTCAAAGTCTATGTGTCCGCGCATAGAAGACGAGAGGATTTGCATGAATAAGATTCCCTATGCATCCGCGATAGGATCTATCATGTTGCTATGTTATGTACAAGGCCCGATGTATCGTATGCTCTGAGCGTCACGAGCAGATACCAATCTGATCCAGGAATGGATCATTGGGTGGCTGTCAAGACAATCCTTAAGTACTTATGAAGAACTAAGGATGTGTTCCTAATATATGGAGAAGGAGATATGGTAATACGTGGGTATACATGGATACGTATTTACTTTGAATGGAGGCGCAATAAGTTGGAAGAGTTCCAAATAAGACACCATAGCGGATTCTACCACGGAAGCAGTCTGGATCAAGAAGTTTGTCTCAAAACTTGGTGAGGTTCCAACCATTGATGAAGCAATACCGGTTTATTGCGACAACAATGGAGCTATTGCACAAGCAAAGGAACCAAGGTCTCATCAGCGATTCAAACATGTGCTTCGCCGCTATCATCTGATGAGAGAGATTATAAGTAGGAATGATATACAAATTGAGAAAATTCCCACTTAAAGGAATTTAGCGGATCCTTTAACTAAGGCCTTGCCTCAGAGCAAGTTTGAGGGTCATGTTAGAGCCTGTGGTATTGGATACCGTAGCGATTGGCATTAGGCCAAGTGGGAGTTTGTTAGTGATATGAGAGAAGTGTCCTAAGGCAATCGCCTTATGATTGTAAACATTTATTTTAATAAATGAAAATTCATTATTTGAGTATACATGTTTGTGTATTTGATTGGGATCTTAAACTCATCTACTGAATGTCCGCAATACAATTCACAGCATAAGAGAATATGTGATGAGATCACAACTAGTGGTTATCTCTACATGTGCAATTGTGAAGTATTGAAAATATCCCTAGTCGATGAATTGATAAAAACGGACACTATCAATTCTGTTGAGACTAGCATGGGTTATTCTCTAATCAGCTGATTCTCACTGGCTGGTGACATTGGGATGTCCGGAGATAAACATAGATGCTAGTTAAGGGAACTAGTTCATTGGAGTGACTAGCTGTAAAACTTCATATGGTAATCTATATAGATATGTCAGTGAAGTTCTTACTGCAGCTTAAGTGCGATGTTCCTTTGACTTGCGGTGTTCAAGTCATCTTGGTCATGGAGACTTATACTTTGACATCTTAAGCAAGCATCTCCAAGGAGGTGTGGACCCAGGATGATTGGGTATAAGCCGAAGTGCCCGAAGATGTTTGAACAGCCTACAAAGGATTCACCACTCCTTGCGAGGAGATGTATACCCAGGCCTATCGTCAGATTGTTACTCAAAGCCTCTGGCCAGAGCATGTCATGTTTAGAGTATGAGTCTCTTAAATACATGAGAGTAATTAGAAATCCAAAGGACGAGAAAGACACTACTTGGGCTAGGTGTGACGTAGTCAGCCTAGTGGGGACTGACACAAATAGACCGTGTCCTGAACCAAGTGGGTATAAGATGGTGAAGGGAATGGGGCACGATTCATTAGAGCTGCTGAAGGGTTTCAGAATTACTTCTGAGGTCAAACCGTTGATCTTTCGATTAATTGGGGGTCATGATGTACTACTAGGTGCCACTCATGATCGTTCTATAATTAGTTGATTATAGACGGCCAACATAAATCGAAAGCCTATTTAGTCACACGCACTACGAGTAATCCGAGGGATTTAAAATGAGTTGAAAATTAGATTTTCCGATCAAGAGAAATAAGTCGAATCTGAGTTAATCAGAGGCGCAACGGAAACTTAAAATGACTAAGTCTTTTGAAGGCTTATCAGGCGAATTAAATGAGTTTAATTCGCGATCGGTTCGGTTTGGTTTGGCCGGCCAAAGAGGGTGCTAAATCCCTTTGGTTTGGCCGGCCACAATAAGGGGAAGAAACCAATTTATTTGGTTTAATTAATAAAATAAATCTAGCGCGATTTGTTTTATAAATTATGGATAAATAAATTTGTGTAGAGAAATTTATATAAATAAATTTATAGAAATTTATTCTTTTATGGAAATTAAAATGATCCATGGAATGATTTATTTTAATTTTATAAAATCAATTATGAATTGATTTTTTTCATAAAAAGAAAGTTTATAAATTTCTTGTAAAATTTATTCCATAATTAAAGGAGAGATGAATTTGTTTTATTATAAAGTTAGTTATAATAAAACTTGGTTTAAACGGAATAATTCATAAGAGAATTTATAAGATAAATTTCTTATGAAAACTAATTCCGTTAATTTCGTTAAAAGAGTGACTTGGCAAGGGAGATGCTACTATATAAAGGAACCAAAGGCAAGCCTTGAATTCCAATCAATAGAGTAATCAAGAGATTAATTCTCTCCCTCTCTCTCTTATTCTCTTCTCCTTCTCCTTCCCTCCTAGGGCCGGCGCCCCTTGCCACTCTTAGGGCCGGCGCCCCTTGTCCAACCTAGGGCCGGCGCAACCTCACCCTTCCAAGGGTTGGTGTGAGCAAGGATCACCAAGAAGGAGCCAAACAAGAAGAAGAAGAAGCGGATCGCAACTCCTCTCTTCCCGGAATTTAGATTCCGTTTCTTGTTGGTTAGTTTCCATTCATTTCTCTTGTTCTTCTGGTTGTGCCTTTAGAGAATCTAGTAGTTCTCGTCGGCACAAAACTCGTGACTTTGCGAAGTCATCCCGAAGAGAACTCGGCGTGGACACGAATAGAGGCGGAGCTTCCAAGGGACGCTACGGTTGGATCTCGTCCCTTTCTTCGAGTTACGCGAGGTACAAAGTAAATTAGTTTACTTTTCTGCAAAGTTTTAATTTATGATCATGTCCACACATTATAAGGTTGCATGCTAGATACATGGTTAAAATAATTTGAGAAATTATTTTATGCTAATTCTTCCGCTGCACGTAAAAATTTAAAATTTTACGAACCCGTATCCTTGTCAACATGCACCCGGTCCCAACAGACTCTTCACTTCCTTTAGCCTCAACTAAAATCTTCTTTCTTTTCCAATAGCACTCCCTTGCTAGGTGAATTTGTTAGTACATGCATGATGAGGCTTTGCCTCTATTCTAGGTCCAAGGTTCAATCCTTGGTGCATGCACTTTCTTTTTATTCCATTTACTCTTATTTTTGGCAAGGCCCACATAAGAGCCCACCAAAAGTCATGCTAATATTCCTAATTGGAACTCATTTCTATTTATGTTAAAATTCTACCCAAGATCCACTAATAGCCATGGTACTAGAAGGGCCCATGTAAGGCCCATGAGTACTTAGTTTTTTAATCCATATAAGAAATCATTCTAAGGTTTATGCTAGTATTCATGTGTTACTCAAGAATCTATATAGGCATGATCAATATTTTGAAGAAAAATATTGAGAGGATTTTACGGGCGTTACATTCCCCCATACCTCATGAAAGTTCGTCCTCGAACTTAGAATAGCTCCGGGTACTTGCGTCTCATCTCGTCCTCGCGTTCCCAGGTGGCTTCCTCGAACTGTTGACTTTGCCATAGGACCTTGACTAAGGGTACCTCCTTGTTCCTTAGCTTTTTGACTTCCCGATCAAGGATCTGGATAGGTCGGCTTTCAAAACTTAGGTCCTCCTGAACTTGTACTGTCTGCGGCTCGATTACTTGGTCTGCGTTTGGAATACACTTCTTGAGCATCGACACATGGAACACGTTATGAATAGCCGTGATCTCTTGGGGCAGCTCCAGCTCATAAGCCACCTTGCCGACTCTTTTCAGGATCTGATACAGTCCCACATAACACGGACTTAGTTTTCCTTTCTTCCCGAATCTCGTTACCCCTTTCATAGGGGCCACTCTGAGGAATACCAAATCTCCAACATCGAATTCCAGGGGCCTACGTCGGACATCCGCATAATTTTTCTGTCGGCTCTGTGCAGCTTCTATTCGTTGTCGGATGTTCTGTATAGCTCGGGTGGTGTAGTAGATAAAATCCGTCTTGAGCCCCATTTCCTTCTTTTCGCCACCTTCATACCAACAGATCGGAGACCTACATCTCCTCCCGTACAAAGCTTCATAAGGTGTCATTCCGATAGTAGCTTGGTAGCTATTATTGTAAGTGAATTCCGCTAAACACAGATATCGGCACCAACTCCCTTTGAAATCCAGGGCACAAGCTCGTAACATGTCCTCCAGTACTTGATTCACTCATTCAGTTTGCCCATCAGTCTGAGGGTGAAAGGCAGTACTGAATCGTAGTTTAGTGCCAAGAGACTTCTGGATGCATTCCCAAAAATGTGAGGTAAAGCGACCATCCCTATCTGAGATGATGGTCTTGGGAACTCCGTGAAGTCTGATTATCTCCTTAGCATATAATTGAGCTAGTTGCTCAATTGAATAGGTCATCTCGATTGCTAGGAAATGGGCAGACTTTGTCAATCTGTCCACAATTACCCATATCGCATCATATCCGTTTGTAGTCTTGGGAAGTCCTGAAATGAAATCCATAGAGATATCTTCCCATTTCCATTCCGGAATTGGAAGTGGCTGCAGAACCCCTCCGGGTCGCTGGTGTTCCGCTTTCACTCGTTGCCAGGTCAGGCAAGTGCTGACATGCTGAGCCACGTCCCTCTTCATACCGAACCACCATAATTTCTCCTTCAGGTCTTGATACATTTTGGTGGATCCCGGATGCATCGAATAAGGGGTTCCGTGAGGTTCTGCTAATATTTCCTTCCGCAGCTCCGAATCATTAGGGATACATAGACGATCCCTAAGGTATAATACTCCACTGTCGGCGATACGAAAACCATCGCCCTTTCCTTCTAGAATCTCCTGCTTGATTCTCTGAAGACTTGGATCACCATTTTGTTTTTCTAATATGTCGTCGAATAGCGTCAGAGATATTGTCATGGTAGAAAGTCGTCCGGAAATGATCTCGACCCCGTAATTCATAATTTCTCTTTCGAGTGGGCGGGGTAATACCGATAAGGACATCAAGGTGGCACTGGACTTTCAGCTGAGTGCATCGGCCACTTTGTTTGCCTTCCCTGGATGGAAGAAGATCTCACAGTCGTAGTCCTTCACTAACTCAAGTCATCGGCGTTGTCTCATATTTAGGTCTTTCTGAGTGAAGAAGTATCGCAGACTCTGGTGGTCTGTATAAATCCTACACTACGCTCCATATAGATAATGCCTCCATATTTTGAGAGCGAAGACCACGGCGGCCAGTTCTAGATCATGAGTGGGGTAGTTCTTTTCATGTTCTTTGAGTTGTCTAGAGGTGTACGCAATGACTTTACCACTCTGCATAAGTACAGCTCCGAGTCCCAATTTGGAGGCATCGCTGTACATGTCGAAGCTCTGGTTACATTCCGGAAGAGTAAGAATCGGAGCACTTGTAAGTCTTCTTTTTAGTTCCAGGAAACTCCTTTCGCAGTTTTCCGTCCATTCGTACTTTTTATTCTTCCGGGTGAGAGCCGTTAGAGGGGCTTCAATTCTCGAGAAGTCCTCCATAAATTTTCGATAATAGCCTGCCAGCCTGAGGAAGCTTCTGATTTCACTGGCGTTCTTCGGCCTGCTCCAGTTACTCACAGCTTCAATCTTTATTGGGTCTACCATAACTCCGTCTTTGGAAATAATATGACTCAAAAAGGCTACTTGGTCGAGCCAAAACTCGCATTTGGAGAACTTTGCGTACAGTTGCTTTTCCCGAAGAATCTGTAATACTATCATTAGGTGTTCGGCGTGCTCTTCTTGGTTTCTCGAATAGATAAGGATATCGTCGATGACGACGATTACAAATTTATCACAGAAAGCCGAGAATACCCGATTCATAAGGTCCATAAACAGAGCAGGAGCATTTGTCACGCCGAAGGGCATAACGACGAATTCAAAATGTCCGTACCTTATTCGGAAAGTCGTCTTCAGAATATCATCATGTTTTACTCTGACTTGATGATAACCAGACCTCAGATCGATCTTAGAGAAGACGGTGGCTCCCTTCAGCTGGTCAAACAGGTCATCTATCCTCGGGAGAGGATACCTGTTCTTGATCGTCACGTTGTTCAACGCTCGGTAATCGATGCACATTCGCATAGATCCATCTTTCTTCTTCACAAACAGTACCAGAGCTCCCCATGGAGAGTGACTAGGGCGAATAAGTCCCTTGTCGAGTAACTCTTGTAGTTGTTCCTGAAGCTCTTTTAATTCAGTCGGCGCCATACAGTAAGGTGCCTTGGAGATCGGGTTAGTATCAGGAACCAATTCAATCTCGAATTCCACTTCTCTATCAGGAGCTAATCCTGGTAATTCATTTGGGAATACCTCTGGGTAATTTCATACAATCCTGACATCTTCTAGCTTCTGGTCCTTTGTTTGTCTTGCGTCAACCACATGTGCTAGAAATCCAGTGTATCCCTTGTCTAACATCTTCTGTGCTTTGAGAGTCGATAAGAATTTCCTGGTTCTTTTCCTTGGCTCTCCGATAAATTCAAACATAGAATCTGCCTCGGGTTGGAAGTGTTGGTGCAGGAAGCACCATATCGAACCTTGTTTTGATATTGGCAAAGGGTTCAAAGTTAAGTATTATTGGTGATTTAACAATGTTACTCAAGTGTGCAGGAAAAGTCCTAGCGAAGGGCAGCTAGGCACCTGGCGAAAGACTGCCAGGAAACAAAGTCCTAGCGAAGGGCTGCTAGGCACCTGGCGAAGGACTGCCAGGAAACAAAGCCCTAGCGAAGGACTGCTAGGCACCAGGCGAAGGAATGCTAGGATACAAAGCCCTAGCGAAGGACTGCTAGGCACCTGGCGAAGGAATGCTAGGATACAAAGCCCTAGCGAAGGAATGCTAGGCACCTGACGAAGGAATGCCAGGATACAAAGCCCTAGCGAAGGACTGCTAGGCACCAGGCGAAGGATTGCTTGGAACCGAAGACCTGGCAAAGGACAGCTAGGTACCTGGCGAAGGACTGCTGGGCAAAAGACCAACCGGAGGAGCCGGTTGGTATCAGGTAAATTCTCCTGAGAGGAGTAGGTGAGGATGCGTTCATCATCGAGGGAATAGTAGGCGTCGGTTCGACCTAGGACTCCATTTTGGAGACCCAAAGTCAGAACCAAGACAGCTACGGCTGTAAGAATCACTAACATTGTTGCTTTATCTTGTTTGGTACTAACCCTGGATGCAGGACCGAAGGAACGAGTGTCTGCAGCTTAGAAAGCCTCAAAGGAGTGAGGCAGCAGCTGGGTTGGGCGCCTGGAAGGACTCGAGCGCCCTAAGTAAAGCCAAACATGAGTTCAGCAAAAGTACGCTTCAGAAGCATACTGGGCGGAGCGCCCCCAGCGTCCCGGGCGCCCCCAGTGCCCAGGGCGCCCCGCGCTTAAGCCAACGAAGCAGATAAAGTTTCATCCAGCCGAGAAGCTCGCTGAAAGGGTCAACCAGGGCGCCCCCGTCAAGGTTCAATCCCTATTTTGGAGGGATAAAAAGCTGACCGAAACTGTTGCGGATCAAAGGCCATGTGGAGGGCGCCCCCAACGTCCCGGGCGCCCCCAGACCTACTATATAAAGCCCTTGACCCCCAAGGCTTCTCAATCACTGCTTCCAACGCCAATACGCTCTTCTACTCAAGTGCTCTGCTCTAGAAACCTCCCAACTCGAGATACAAGCACCGACGACGTCCCTCTGCTCCGAGGAACATTCTACACCGGACGTCGGTAACGAGGAACTGTCATTTCATTTGTTTTATACTACAACTGTAATCTTTCTGTAAAACTCTTTGCGCACATATAGAATTGCCCCCAGTAAACGGTCAACGACCGTGGGCCTTGGACTAGGAACCGACCGCGACTCCGAACCAAGTAAAACTACTTGCGTTTTTTGTTGTGATTTGATTTTCCGCTGCGTATGCTCTTATCTTTAATCCGAAAATAATTTATGATATTCACCCCCCCCCCTCTATCATATTCTCTCGATCCAACAGGAAGACCACCTTTCGCTTACGGCACTGATAACCATCATTTTGTTGATTATTTTCGGCTCTAAAATCTATTTTTGATCCACATTTTATATGCTTAAGTTTGCAATTGTATTAGGTTTCATGTATTTCCCTTATTTTAGCTTTTAATTCTAATCTTTATATATTTGGGATATTTTTGGCTCTAAATTTGAATATCATTTTGTAGGCTTCAATTGTTCATGGACCTAGATCAAATTAGGTCAGACTTGAGTCAGGATTGGATCCAAATTAAAGGGATCAAGCATCGGATTAATAGGAGCCGTCCATTTCAGAGAATGGCTAGATCTGAGCCATCGGTCAACTTCTGGTCGATCCGAGTTCAAGATAGAATCAATCATGACCAGAGATCATGATCTGAAAATTTCAGCCAAATCAGAAGTGATCTGACCGTTGGATCGAGCTCAAGATGTTCTAGACCATCCATTCAAGAAAAGGGAAGATCTGGACCATCAGCCACTGATCTGGTTAATCCAAGCTAGGGACAGGTAGATCAGGACCATTAATTGGGATCTGTGAAGTTTGGTTCAGATCGGAAGAGATCCGACCGTTGGATGAAGCCGAATCGATCTCAGTCGTCCGTTACTAATGAGTTGTGAGTTCTGGGCTGAGCTGGGTTAATTGCGGTTTGGGCTGGCTGAACCAAGGCTAACTGAACCCAACTGTTGATTGAACCCAACTGCTCTAGCTTGGCTGATTGAACCCAAGGTTTGACCGAACACAAGCTAGGACTGAACCCAAGTGTTGAGGCTGATCGAATCCAAATACTGAGTCTGATTGAACTCAATAGGACTGAACCCAAGAGCTGAACCGAACTGATTGGCTTGGCTAACCGAGCCCACGCGCAGCAGCAACAAAAGGGAGCGATCGCGCAGAGAGCTAGGGCATCGAGCGGCCACACACCATCACACGCCGGCGACTCCACCTTCCTCTTCATCCACCACCATCTCCGGCCATTGCACGAAGCTAGGGCTAGGGGGTTCCGAATCTTAGCCGGCCGGAGCTCCATCTCTTCTCTTTCGGGGTTCGGAGAGAAGAGAGGAAGAGTTCTCTTTCGGGGTTCGGAGAGAAGAGAGGAAGAGTTCTCTTTCGGGGTTCGGAGAGAACTTTCCTCCATTTTCATCACCGGCGACCGCAAGCTAGGGCTTTGGGGGTTCTGAGCTCTAGCCGAACGCAGCCATCGCAGCCATCCATCTCCACTGTAGCCCTCGATCAAACTCCTTTACAGCAGTTGTTTCCTTCATAGCATTTCTTTTCAGCATTTCCTACTTCTCAATAGATCCCGTAGCAAGCTTCATCAGAATTGGCAATTCAATTTCGGCAGTTCTTCTATTTCCAGCATCAAATTCTTCATTTGCTTTACTTCACAGCAATTCAGTTTCCTTAGCAGTTTTCTTCCAGCAGTTCGTTTCCAGTACTTCTTCGCAGCTCGATTCAGCAGCGTAGCTTTATTTTCCAGCTCTTTTTCTTCACAACAGCAGTTTGTTCCAATACCGGCAGCAGTTCATCCAACCTTCATCAGATTCTCAGCAAATCTTCTCAGCCACAGTTTCATAGCAGTTCCTTTTGATTCTTCACAGCCGATTACTTTCCAGCAGCTTTTGATCAGTTCCAGCAGCAATTCATTCACAGCAGCAACTTCTTCATTACACGAATTCGGCAGTAGCTTCTTATCCAGTTGATTGGCTTCCTTCCTCAGATTTGATTGTATTGTTTGAATTGTTGAATGTTATATGTTGGATGTTTAATATTTGTAGTTGATGGAATTTCCCCAACTCAAATTGCATATACTTTAAGACATTTAGAACATGCTCAATTTGTGTTTGATTAAATGCCCCTGAGAACAATTATTTCAGATCTTATTGTTATGTTGATAGTTTGAATTGTTATGTGTGTTTGAGTGAATTTTTGTATTGGATAGGTCTTCCCATTTCAATTTGCATGTTCTTGAAACAATTTTAAATATGCCTATCTTGTGTTCGATTAAATGTTTCTTAGAACAGTTTCTCTCAATTGTGATGTTTCTTAGTTGATTAACTCTTGTTTTGTATTGCTCTTCCTATTGCTTTAAGTTTCATGTCTTCATTTAAATGCAAGTAAGATAGATTAGACTAGATTTCTTTAATGCTATAGGTTTTGTTCCATATCTAGGTTTCATTAATGTCATATTTCTTAAGTGCTTCTTTCATATTACCTTTTCCTTACTGCAATTGTAGTTAGGATTAAATTAGATTTCAGTACCTGCATTGTTTTTCCTTAATTAGGCTAAATTTCATACCTGCTTTGTCATTTCTTTTTGTAGAATTAACGTTCAAACCCAAAACCCAGTTCATATCCAAAACCCAAAAGCAATAAGATACGATCATGAAATTTATCTTGCACCAACTACATTCGTTGGGAGACGACTCGAGTTACTCTATGCTACATTAGTTTAGAGGAATTCGATATCTTAATTGTATTTGAAACTGTAACACGACAAAAAATGGTCATCAGGCACTCGATAGAAGTACTGTATTTGATCAGAAAATCCATACCCAATATAACATCATAATCCTGCATGTCGAGTACTATCAGATCGCAGTAGAGTTCTCTTTCTGCGATTCCGACTGGCACAGCACGCAACATGTGAGTGGATGTCATTATTTCTCCCGAAGGCAGGGTCGTTAAGAACTTGCAATCTAGAACTTGTGGAGGCATATCTATCTTCTTAGTGTATGGCATAGAAATGAACGAGTATGTTGCCCCAATATCAAATAATGCAGTAGCATACTGACTGTAAATAAGTATCTGACCTGTGACAACTGTAGAAGCATTCGCGGCGTCCTCCTTGGTAATAGAGAAAACCCTGGCATTCGTCATAGTTGATGTGGCCTCCAATCTCTCTTGGCTCATTGGGGTACCTTCCAGCTCAGCTTGCATATAATGTAGTTTCGCTGGTGCACCCTGGTACTGAACATGCTATTGGGGAGGTGCCTGGTTCTTGGTAGGACAGTAAGAGGCCATGTGCCCTTCCAATCCGTAGATGAAACACCGATTCGTACCTTTGCAGAATTCCCCGGGATGCATTTTTCCGCATGTAGCGCACTGGGGAAACCTGGACTATTTATTTGCTGGGCCCCCTTGGGAGTTGTTCCATGGCTTCCGTTTACCATTATGGTTTTCCTTCTAGTTAGCATTGGTACTCTGAGGTTTCTGACCTCCTGAGTGATAATGAAAGGGAAGAACATTAGGGATAATGAAAGGAAAAGAATCGAGAATCCCGGAGTGAACTTGATTCTTACTTTCATTTAGCGCCTTCCTTTGCTGATTGATATTGTTCAGGTAATGCTCGGTGAGTAGGGCACTACTAAACAACTCCTTGGCGGTCTGCGGTCTGTTAACTCCGCTGGCCACGTTCAGGGCTATTTCGGGTCGCAACATCTTCAGCATAAGTTTGACCCTTTCTTTCTCGGTGCGAACCAGCTCGGGGCATAGGCGAGCCAGTCGGTTAAATTTCTTCACGGCTTCATTGACTGAGAGGTTACCCTGTCGGAATTCCGTGAACTCATCGTAGTGTTTGTTTGTGACACGCATATTGAAGAATTCCTCGAAGAATTTTGATTCAAAATCTGTCCACTTCATCTGGTTCACCTGTCTTTTGACCTTAACTCGTTCCCACCACATTCTGGCGTCCCTAGAAAGGTAGAATAATGCACACTTGATCTTCTCATGTTTAGGCTAATCCAGCAGCTCCATTGTACTTTCCACTGTCTTGAACCACGCTTGGGCATCCCATGGTTCGCCAGCACCCGAGAAATTTTCCGGTTTCAACCTCAGCCACTGGATCAAATAAGTCTCTTGTCGTACTACAGTGGCAGGGCCTGTCGGAGGAGTTTGCGTAACCGTAGGCGTGATGAGTATCACAGTCTGGTTCACCGGTGGAGTGGCAGAATTTCCTTGCTGGTTCATCAAGGTATTGATGGTTTGCTGCTGCTCAGTAACCTGACGCTGAAGTTTGGTCACTAATTGCATCAGGTTGGGCGATGAAGCAGTCTCATTAATTCTGTTACTCTGTCTTCTAGCCATGCTTTTCTTCATAAAAGACAAGTAAGGCTAATATAAGTTATTGTTATTCCTACCCGCATATCAAACTCTAAAGTATTTGATATCATAAAGTAAGGTAAGGTATCGTTCATATTTACATATCCTAAAAGTACTCTCTATCATAAGGTATCATTCATACTTGCATATTTTAGAATCAAAAAAGAAAGTAAGGTATGCATAGAGGTACTACTTGGAAGCTGCAGGAAGAAGGCTTGATGTATGTGTAGTGAGATGGCAAAACTTGGCTCTGATACCAACCTGTAATGCCCGCCCTTCCTGCCCTACGATGTAGGCGAAAGGCGGCGCTACGCAAATATACATATACGCATATGGAGATCTTAATGCAGCGGAATAATTTAAAACTTCATACATATGCGTTTAAACCATGCAATTAAAACTTGAATCATGATGACATGTCTTAACTATCCTTCTTAAACATGGTCACTTGTAAACTTAGCATTGTCGTAACATAAAAACAGGTGAGACATAACATTCTTGAACATGCTTGCATTAAACATAACTTATCCTACCATCAAGCTTAAAGCCAACATATTGTTCTAGACGAACACATCATGGTATAGCATGTTAACATCATAATTTAGCAATGATAAGTATAGCAATAAAGCACGATATAGAAATCCACATAAGTTGTTCATAAGTAACATAAGTAAAAAAATCTTCCTAGTAAGTTGTTCTTTAGGAAAAACTATCATAAAGTATAGCATGATAACTAAAGATGACAATGCAACATAAGACATATGACAATTATTAGTAATAGGATCTTTTCTTTTTCTTTTGTCATGTCACTGCCACACACACACACTTACCCCTTCTACTGCTTCCTTTAGCTTAGTATCCTCTTGCTTGATCTGCGGTATAAGAAAATAAAACTTATAAGCACATAGGCTTAGTAAGACCCTTTCCTAGTCACTAAAACCATACGTCACATATAGTCAATGAAAAGGGCATAACATAGAGCGTGTAACATAAAACAAAAGCATATCATGAGAAAGTATTCATAAAACATTTGACATGAGGAGGCATATAGATATACATGAATACACATAATCATATAGAAGTGCTTAACATGTAATGAAAGTGCATAGAGCTCATGGCATAAGAAGTACTTGACATAAAATATAAGCATATAACATACTTGAAATAGAGAAGTTCTTGACATAAAACATAAGCATATAAAATACTTGACATGAAATAGATGCATAACATGAATGAATGCATGAATTAAATGCACATAACATAAGGATGCTTATTTAAAAATCATAATTATAAGTACTTAAACATAATCTCAACATCAAGGGGGGCCCCGGCTTCTACCACATACATACATTCATCATTTACGCGCATCCCCAAGTAAGTGCGAGGTAGCTAGTCTCGACCTACTAGGGTACTAGGTTACCTTAAACCTAGGGACAGCTACGGTAGTCCAGAACCGAGGCTTTCTAAGGAGCCCATCCCTATTGGACAGCTACGGTAGTCCCAGAACCGAGGATAGCTACAGTAGTCCCAGAACCGAGGCTTTCTAAGGAGCCCATCCCTTGGACCTTACTTGGGTCCCGTACAAGCCCATCCATAAAGTAAAATAGTTGCACATGCTTCTTTTTACATCATAAGAAATGCTCTTGGCATTTCATCATTCATAGAACTTATATAGAATAATTAAAGACATAAACATGATCTTAATACATGAAGCATGATATAAAGCATACTTAACATTTCATCATTCATAGTTAATGCATAACATCATTATGCCTTAAAGGCACAAACATAGACTTGATTCATAAGGTATGTCATGCACACATCATTATGCCTTAGAGGCATGAACATCATCTTAATTCATAAGGCATAACATACATACATAATTATGCCTTAAAGGCATAAACATCATCTTTGTTGATAAAATATGCATAATCATGGTACATAAGGTAAACATGCATAGATAAGTTTTTACATACATGGTACATATCACATAACATACATGATCATGGTATCTATCATAAAGCATGCATGGGTAGGATCCATATGAACATGATACATACTACATAGGTTCATGACATTCAACATAAACATGCGTAGGTCTACATAACCATAATATATACATCATAATACATATGTTCAAGGGATTTAACATAATGCATGAATAATTCTACATAAACATGATGCATACTTCACAACATTTGTGTTCATGCTATATGATTTAAAACATCCATGAATAAAACCTACTAAAACATGGCACATAACATAAGCATACAAGGTAGTGATGCATAGCACATAAAGTTAGGGTTTAGGCACCATAAAATTCATACAACATACTTGAACATATATTTACATCTTAATGAGCCATAAACAAGTACACTTGAAACCCTAGCCTAACCCAAACCTTAGACATAGGTGCTTGGCCGAAAGTTTGTAAATGAAAGTCCCATTACTCAAGCAACATGTGAGGTACCATAACTAAAGTAATGCTCATACAATACATACAATGCCATAGGAAGCCATTAGAACACATGCTTGGGGCTAACCCTAATTTCTAACCATGAATTGGGTCTTGGACGAAACCCTAGAGGGGTCACAAGGACATGGAAAATTCGTATAACTCACAATTAGCATCCATTGTATCATAGGGAATCATAATAAGCATGCTTGGAGGGTTAGATCTAATCCTAACCATGAAATGGTGAAGGGGCCGAAAACTTCATAAGGGCTTTTTGGTGTTACAAAAATTCCACAACTCATAATTCATTCTTATTTTATAATGAGAAAGCATTAGGAAGTATAAATGAGGTTTTAACATCATCCCAAGCCCTAAAATGGTGCTTGGCCGAAACCCTAGAGTAGCCCTAATTCCATAGTTTTCTCAACATAGATCCCAAACAAATCTTAAATCATGAAAGACAACATAAAAGCTATTATACCACTGGTGAGGGAGTCTTGCCTCTTGTTGTCTTGGTTGTAAACCTTAAATAGAGAAAAGAGTGAAGACCTTCTTGACCTTAGAACACCCCTTGCCCTTGTAGCCTTGTAGGAAACCTTGGATCTTCAAGAAAGAGTCCTCTTGTGAAGTTTTCCAAGGGGAAAACCTCCTTGGGGCTCACGCCAAGGAGGAGGAAGAAGAGGGGAGAGGAAGAGCCTTGGTGGAAGAAAAGAGGAGAAAAATAACTTAAGTGCCTCTTCACTTCTCATCCATTTCTTTTATATTAAGTGAAGGGGCATGGTGCCTCTTCACATGGTGACTCTTCACTTCCTTTAACCTCAACTAAAATCTTCTTTCTTTTCCAATAGCACTCCCTTGCTAGGTGAATTTGTTAGTACATGCATGATGAGGCTTTGCCTCTATTCTAGGTCCAAGGTTCAATCCTTGGTGCATGCACTTTCTTTTTATTTCATTTACTCTTATTTTTGGCAAGGCCCACATAAGAGTCCACCAAGAGTCATGCTAATATTCCTAATTGGAACTCATTTCTATTTATGTTAAAATTCTATCCAAGGTCTACTAATAGCCATGGTACTAGAAGGGCCCATATAAGGCCCATGAGTACTTAGCTTTTTAATCCATATAAGAAATAATGCTAAGGTTCATGCTAGTATTCATATGTTACTCAAGAATCCATATAGGCATGATCAATATTTTAAAGAAAAATATTGAGAGTATTTTACGGGCGTTACAGAAGCGTCGTAGTATGTGTTTGGTCCGCTGATGAGAGTGAGGTTCCTTAGTCTATGCAATAGTCCCATTGTTGTCACAATAGAGGTATATTGGGTCTACTATACTAGGAACCACATCAAGCTTGTAATGAACTTCTAGATCCAAACAACCTCTTTTGCTACATCAGACACAACAATATACTCGACCTCTATTGTAGAATCTGCGAGTGTGTCCTGCTTTCAATTCTTCCAGCTCACAGCGCCACCATTCAAACAAAATACATACCCTGATTGCGATCTGAAATCATCCCTGTCGGTTTGGAAGCTTGCATCACTGTAACCCTTTACAGCTAGCTCCTCATTGCCTCCAAATATCAAGAAATATTCTTTCATCCTTCGTAAGTACTTAAGAATATTCTTGACAGTTGTCCAGTGACTTTCACCTGAATCTGACTGGTATCTGCTCATCATGGTCAAATCATACGAGACATCTGGACGAGTATAAAGCATGTCATACATGATAGACCCTATAGCGGATGCATAAGGGATCTGATCCATGCGGTCTCTCTCCTTTGAAGAGGGACATTGAGTCTTCGAAAGACTCACACCATGTGACATCGGCAGAAATCCCTTCTTGAGATTTTGCATGGCAAAACGATTAAGTACCTTGTTAATATATGTACTCTGACGTAAGTCAAGCAATCTTTTAGATTAATCTTTATAGAACTTGTTGCCTAGGATATAGGCTGATTCACCTAAGTCTTTCATTGAGAAATAATTTCCTAGCCACGTCTTTACATATTGTAGTGAACGGATATCATTTCTAATGAAGAGTATGCCATCCACATACAAGATTAGGAAGATAACTGTGCTCTCACTAACCCTCTTGTAGCACAGGGTTCATTTTCATTCTTGATGAAACTAAACGCTTTGATTTCATCATTGAATCGAAGATTCCAGCTTCGAGAAGCTTGCTTTAGCCCATAAATGGACCTTTTCAACTTACATACCTTTCCAGCATGCTCTGGATCTACAAAACCTCAGGTTGTGTAATGTATACATCCTCGAGTAGATTCCCATTTAGGAATACGATTTTGACATCCATTTGTCAGATCTCGTAATCATGGTAAGATGCAATAGCAAGCATGATCCGAATAGATTTAAGCATCGCAACTGGTGAAAAGGTTTCATTATAGTCGTTACCATGAATCTGCTTGAAACCATTAGCTACCAATCGCCCTTTATAGGTATGCATAAGATCATCCATGTCAGTCTTTCTTTTAAAGAACCACTTACACCCAATGGGTTTAATTCCCTCAAGTGGATCAACCAAAGTCTATACTTGGTTAGTGTACATGGATTTCATTTCGAACCTCATGGGCTCTAGCCATTTCTCATAATCTGAGCTCATCACAACTTCTTGATAGGATATAGGCTTGTTCAACTCAACAAGCATAATGCATTATGGTCAGACAAGAGAAATGAGTATCTCTCAGGCAGACGACATATCCTATCAAATATACTAAGAGGTTGGTCTACTTGAACAGGTTGATGCTCCACAACTTCTTGTGTAACAATCTCATGATCGACAACACTTTGTGGTGCCTATTCAATGTCCATCAATGCCTCAATACTATCTGCATCTTGAACTTCTTCAAGATGGATTTTACTCCCACTATTTCTTCTAGAAATAAACTCTCTTTCGAAAAAAATATCATTTCTAGCAACAAACACTTGGCCTAGTGTGGGATTGTAGAAGTAATATCCTTTCGTTTCGTTGGGATATCCTACAAAATAACACTTATCAGATTTGGGTCCAAGTTTATCTGAGACTTGACGTCGAATGTAAGCCTCACAACCCCAAATCCTCATAAAAGACATCGTGGGGCTCTTCCCAATCCATATCGTATATAGTGTCTTTATGACGACCTTTGATGGAGCTCGATTAAGTGTGAAAATAGCCGTCCCTAGAGCGAATCCTCAGAAGGATGTAGGAAGATCTGTCTGACTCATCATCGATCGTACCATATCTAATAGAGTACGATTTCTCCGCTCAAACACACCATTCCATTGTGGTGTTCCAGGTGGAGTGAGTTGGGATATGATCCTACACTCTGCTAGATGGTCACGAAACTCTTGGCTAAGGTATTCACCACCTCGATTTGATTGAAGCATCTTAATACTCTTGCCATGTTAGTTTTGTACTTCACTCTTAAATTCTTTAAACTTTTCAAAGGATTCCCACTTGTGTTTCATGAGATACACATAACCGTATCTATTGACATCATCAGTGAAAGTGATGAAGTACTGATAGCCTCCTCTAGTAGCGACATTGAATGGGCCACGTACATCAGTATGTATGAGTCCTAACAAGTCTGTCACTCATTCTCCATGTTCACTGAATGGAGTCTTGATCATCTTGCCTAGAAGACAAGATTCACATGTCTCATATGATTTAAAATCAAATGAGTCCAGTAATCCATCCTTATGAAGCTGGGATATACGACTCTCATTTATATAACCTAAGTGTCAAGGCCAGAGATACATTTGGTTCAAATCATTTGGTTTGAACCGTTTGGTATTTATGTTATAGATTGGGTTCTATAAGTCTAGAACATAGAGTTCATTCTTAAGTGGTGCACTATAATAGAACATGTTATTTAACATTATAAAACAATATTTGTCTTTTATGATAAATGAAAAGACTTTCTTGTTCAAATAAGATACATAAATTATGTTCATAGTTAGTGTAGGTACATAAAAACACTTCTCTAGCTCTAAGATAAGTCCAGTGGGCAAAGACAATGAATATACTTCTACAGTTATAGCAGCAACTCTTGCGTCATTGCCTACTCGTAGGTCCACTTCGCCCTGTTAGTGATATGAGAGAAGTGTCCTAAGGCAATCGCCTTATGATGTAAACATTTATATTAATAAATGATAATTCACTATTTGAGTATACATGTTTTGTGTATTTGATTGGGATCTTAAACTCATCTACTGAATATCCGCAATACAACTCACAGCATAAGAGAATTTGTGATGGGATCACAACTAGTGATTATCTCTAATGTGCAATTGTGAAGTATTGAAATTATCCCTAGTCGATGAATTGATAAAAACGGACACTATCAATTCTGTTGAGACTAGCATGGGTTATTCTCTAATCAGCTGATTTTCACTGGCTGGTGACATTGGGATGTCCGGAGATAAACATGGATGCTAGTTAAGGGAACTAGTTCATTGGAGTGACTAGCTGTAAAACTTCATATGGTTATCTATAAAGATATGTCAATGAAGTTCTTACTGCAGCTTAAGTGCGATGTTCCTTTGACTTGCGGTGTTCAAGTCATCTTGGTCATGGAGACTTATACTTTAACATCTTAAGCAAGCATCTCCAAGGAGGTGTGGACCCAGGATGATTGGGTATGAGCCGAAGTGCCCGAAGATGTTTGAACAGCCTACAAAGGATTCACCACTCCTTGCGAGGAGATGTATACCCAGGCCTATCTTCGGATTGTTACTCAAAACCTCTGGCAAGAGTATATCATGTTAAGAATGCAAGTCTCTTAAATACATGAGAGTAATTAGAAATCCAAAGGACGAGAAAGACATTACTTGGGCTAGGTGTGACGTAGTCAGCCTAGTGGGGACTGACACAAATAGACCGTGTCCTGAACCAAGTGGGTATAAGATGGTGAAGGGAATGGGGCACGATTTAGTAGAGCTGCTGAAGGGTTTCAGAATAATTTCTTCTGAGGTCAAACCGTTGATCTTTCGATTAATTGGGGGTCATGATGTACTACTAGGTGCCACTCATGACCGTTCTATAATTGGTTAATTATAGACGGCCAACATAAATCGAAAGTCTATTTAGTCACACGCACTACGGGTAATCTGAGGGATTTAAAACGAGTTGAAAATTGGATTTTCCGATCAAGAGAAATAAGTCGAATCTGAGTTAATCAGAGGCGCAATGGAAGCTAAAAATGGCTAAGTCTTTTGAAGGCTTTTTGGGCGAATTAAATGAGTTTAATTCACGTTGGTTCGGCTCGGTTTGGGCCGGCCAAAGAGGGTGCCAACCCTCCTTGGTTGGCCGGCCATTAAAAGGGAGAAAAACCAATTTAATTGATTTAATTAATAAAATGAATCTAGTGCGATTTATTTTATAAATTATGGATAAATAAATTTGTATAAAGAAATTTATATAAATAAATTTGTAGAAATTTATTCTTTTATGGAAGTTAAAATAATCCATGAATTGGTTTATTTTAATTTTATAAAATCAATTATGAATTGATTTTTCCATAATAAGAAAGTTTATAAATTCCTTATAAAATTTATTCCATAATTTAAAGAGAAGAAGAATTTGTTTTATTATAAATTAGTTATAATAAGACTCGGCTTAAACGAAACAATTAATAAGAGAATTTATAAGATAAATTTCTTATAACTAATTCCGTTAATTCCGTTAAGAGGGAGACTTAGCAAAGGAGTTGCTACTATATAAAGGAACCAAAGGCAAGCCCTTATTACGCATTACTAATTGAGATTAGTAACTTCCTCTCTCCCTCTCTCTTATTCTCTTCTCCCTCTCCTTTCCCTTAGGGCCGGCGCCCTTCTTGGAGAATTAGGGCCGGCTCCCACCTTCCTTGCTAGGGCCGGCGCACCCTATCAACACCAAGCAAGGTTGCCGTGAGCTTCAAGAAGAAGGAGAAACGAAACAAGAAGAAGAAGAAGCGGATAGCGACTCCTCTCTTCCCGGAATTCGATTCCGTTTTCTTGGTGGTTAGTTTCCCTTTCCTCTCTTGATCTTTCTTGTTGTGCCTATAGAGAATCTAGTAGTTCTCGTCGGCATAAAACTCGTGACTTTGCGAAGTCATCCCGAAGAGAACTCGGTGTGGACGCGAATACAGGCGGAGCTTCCAAGGGACGCTACGGTTGGATCTCGTCCCTTACTTCGAGTTACGAGAGGTATAATGTAAATTAGTTTACTTTTCCGCAAAGTTTTATTTTATGATTATGTCAACACACTATAAGGTTGCATGCTAGATACGTGGTCAAAATAATTTAGGGAATTATTTTATGTTAATTCTTCTGCTGCACGTAAAAATTTTGAATTTTACGAACCCGTATCCCTGTCGACATGCACCCGGTCCCAACACGCCCTTTGTCAACGATCTAGTTCTTCAAAGGCTCTGCACATTAGTACAAATGTGAGATGCACAACCGGTATCTAATACCCAAGAAGAAGAAATAGATAGATTAACTTCTATAACAAAAATACCTGAGGTAGAAGTCTCACTTCTTTTTTTCTTTACTTCCTCTAGGTAGAGTTTGCAATTCCGCTTCCAATGTCCTGTCTCACCACAGTGGAAGAAGGTCCCTTCCTTAGGCACCCCACCTTTGGTCATTAGTGCAGTAGAGTTGGCCTTGCCTTTGGCTTGGGTCTTACCCTTGCCCTTAGGCTTCCATTTGCCTTTGCCCTTCTGTACCATCAGTACATTACTGGTCTTGGTTTTCTTGAGATTGGGTTAAGTAGTTTTCAACATGCTGACCATCTCAGGCAATAGCTTGTCAATTTCATTCATGACAAATTGATTATACCCTTCCAGCAACGATTGTAGGATAATGTTCGTGGCCAATTCCTAACCCAGTGGAAATATTAGTCTTTCAAGATTCTCGATATACCCAATCATCTTGAGTATGTGAGTTCCTACGGGAGTTCCTTCTTGCATCTTACATGTAAATAGGGCCTTAGACACCTCAAACCGCTTGTGCCTAGCTTGCCCTTGATATAGTTATTTTAAGTGCTCAACCATATCATGTGCATCCATGTTCTCATGTTGCTTCTGAAGCTCAGAGTTCATAGTGGCAAGTATGATGCATGATACATCAAGTGCATCATCCTGATGCTTCTTGTAAGCATCTTTTTCGACGCGAGTGGTGGTAGTGATGGGTGCTTCTGGAAGAGGTTGCTCTAGGACGTACAGTTTTCGTTCTTGTTTGAGAACGACCCTCAAGTTTATGTACCAGTCCAGGAAATTAGCTCCGTTGAGCTTGTCCTTCTCAAGGATGGATCGCAGAGAGAGAATATTTGACATGTTTGATGATATGGTGATCTACAACAGTAAAATATGCAGAAGTAAGTATCATATCTAGATCATGTAATTAAATCTTTAATTAAATGACACTCCCACTAAATTGTAGAGTTTTGGTAGGGGCTAGTCATAGATGTAGGCAAACTCAATTGGCCACACTACTAGCTCCAAATCAAATAACGACTACATTCATATGGGACAAGATCCATATTATACCTCATCTTGAGTTAGCTTTGGCTAATCGCCCAAGACTTAGTATAATTAGGTAGGTAATATTTTACCAATTACATCTTATGCAACTCTTGAAAACAAAGGGTCAAAATCCACATTATACATCATCTTGAGTTAGCTTTGGCTACTCGTCCACGACTTTATATAATTGTTCTCTTATCAATTTTCCCAACTTTTGGGATATGCCTCTAAGTTTCTCAATCTAATTGAGGTGACTTAGTTAAGTCTCACCCAAAGTTCGATAGCGGGACATCACAATTGTCTTCTCGCACTCTACCAAGATAAAATATATCACTTTGCTTTGGCATACCCAACAACAAATGATCGAGGTAGTTTATGAGCACCAAACTTTGGTAGGCATATCGAGTTGACTTAATTAAGATAAATATTTATCTAACCATGCATCACATACACACATTGCATATATCAACATATAAGCGGTAAAATGTGACATGGTTATGGCCCGTATACTACGATCTTCTCAAGCCAATGAGATAATCGATGGTCAACCTAGGGATAGCATCTTCGCCAAGTGCATCCTTTAGTCGTCATGTGTCGTCGGCTTCCTTCTTGTAACTTCATTCTTCAATAAACATTCCACTCCTCATTTTGTACATTACAAATTAGGGAAACTCGAGTTACATTCGAGTCTAAATCTATTTCACAATTAGACAAATAGAGATAAGGCATGACACGTAGGCCGTATTATGAATTACATTACAACATGCACACACATACATATATATCCAATCATATTGGGGTTAAGGCCACAAGCATGCACCATGTCATCAATCACATACAATAGAATTAGGACATCAATTTTTATTATGATTGTAAAAATGCTCATGAGCCGAAACCATAGGTTATAAAATTTGTTGAGTACAATTGGACAATAATACACTTTTATATTCATATGGTAATGCTATGAACTTTTAGTTTGGTTAACACAAACTTTTGTATCTCAACAAATGCTCATATATTACACAATCCATAACAAAATTATGCCCTACTTCTATATCACATATAAAAGTTTTTCTAAACTTTATATGATCTTTCGCAAGTGGCTCTGATACCACTGTAGGTATCAATAGACAAAAATATTCAAAAATCACAGTGGAAATAATAGATCCCACTAGCGATCCATGCGAAAGAAAACTCATACAAAGTTAATTTACAAATTCCTATCGTATAGGTATACCTTTGGCACGTGCCCTTCGTTTATCCTGCTTGTCCTAGGTATGCCGGATCTTTTGCACGTTCAAGTGTCCATTCCTTTATTCGTATCCATACGAACCCGATCTCTCAAGCTTCGGAAAAGAATCACCTTTGTGGTACTAGCCACAAGAGGAGATTCACAAAGCAAGAAAAAGAGGGAGAAGAAAAATTTTGACCAAGAGAAGGAAGGGAAGAAAAATGATAAGTTTTACATCCAAATGACAAGAAAAACTCTTTTATACTCATCCCATGAATATGAAGTGTTTTTGTCCTTTTAGCTTCCCTCTATTAATGCCAATAAAAACCCAATTAGAGCACATTTTCTCATGTACTTCTTCAACTTCTCTTCATCCAATGAAGAGAAATTTTTCATCTTCCTATATTATAAATTTATTAAACATTTTAATGAATTAATATCTCATTCAAATGTGGTTGAGTCTAATCTAAATGAGTCAAACTCAAATTAAATCTGAATCCCATAATCCAATTGGATTCACTTGAGTCTAACTCAATTAATCCAATTCGGATCAAATCTTAATCAAACTAAGATCAATTAATCCCCGAAGCATCGTGTCCTTAGTGTGTGACCCAATTGTAACGCCCGCCCTTCCCGCCTTACGATATAGGCGAAAGGCGGTGCTACGCGAACATACATATACGCATATGGAGATTCTTAATGCAGCGGAATAATTTAAAACATCATACACATGCGTTTAAACCATGCAATTAGAACTTGAATCATGTTGACATATCTTAGCTATCATTCTTAAACATGGTTACTTGGTAAACTTAGCATTGTCGTAACATAAAAAGTAAGACCTAGCATGTGAGACATAACATTCTTGAACATGCTTGTATTAAACATAACTTATCCTACCATCAAGCTTAAAGCCAACATATTGTTCTAAACGAACACATCATGGTATAGCATGTTAACATCATAATTTAGCAATGATAAGTATAGCAATAAAGCACGATATAGAAATCAACATAAGTTGTTCATAAGCAACATAGGTAATAAAATTTTCCTAGTAAGTTGTTCTTTAGGAAAACCATCATAAAGTATAGCATGAAACTAGGGATGACAATGCAAAACATAAGACATATGACAATTATGAGTAATAAGATCTTTTCCTTTTTCTTTTGCCATGTCACTTACACACACACACTTGCCCCTCCTACTACTTCCCATAGCTTAGTATCCTCTTGCTTGATCTGCGGTATAAGAAAATAAAACTTATAAGCACATACGCTTAGTAAGACCCTTTCCTACTCACTAAAACCATTCGTCACATATCATGGAAAGGGCATAACATAAAGAGTGTAACATAAAACAAACAATATCATGAGAAGGTATTCATAAAGCATTTGACATGAGGAGGCATATAGATGTACATGGAAACACATAATCATAAAGAAGTTCTTAACATGTAATGAAAGTGCATAAAGCTCATGGCATAAGAAGTACTTAACATAAAATATAAGCACTAAGATACTTAACATAGAGAAGTTCTTGACATAAAACATAAGCTTATAAAATACTTGACAAGGAATAGATGCATAGCATGAATGAATGCATGAGTTAAATGCACATAACATAATGATGCGTATTTGAAAATCATAATTATAAGTACTTAAACATAAATCTCAACATCATGGGGGGCCCCGGCTTGTATCACATACATCCATCATTTGCGCCCATCCCTAAGTAAATGCGAGGTAGCTAGTCAAGACATACTAGGGTACTAAGTTACCTTCAACCTAGGGACAGCTACGGTAGTCCAGAACCGAGGCTTTCTAAGGAGTCCATCCCTGTTGGACAGCTACGGTAGTCCCAAAACCGAGGACAGCTACGGTAGTCCCAGAACCGAGGCTTTCTAAGGAGCTCATCCCTTGGATCCTACTTAGGTCCGGTACAAGCCCATCCATAAAGTAAAATAGCTTCACATGCTTCTTTTTACATTATAAGAAATGCTCTTGGCATTTCATCATTCATAGAACTTACATAGCATAATTAAAGACATAAACATGATCTTAATACATGAAGCATGGTATAAAGCATACTTAGCATTTCATCATTCATAGTTAATGCATAACATCATTATGCCTTAAAGGCACAAACATAGACTTGATTCATAAGGTATGTCATGCACACATCATTATGCCTTAGAGGCATGAACATCATCTTAATTCATAAGGCATGACATACATACATAATTATGTCTTAAAGGCATAAACATCATCTTTATTCATAAAGCATGCATAATCATGGTGCATAAGGTAAGCATGCATAGATAAGTTTTTACATACATGGTACATATCACATAACATACATGATCATGGTATCTATCATAAAGAATGCATGGGTAGGATTCATATGAACATGATACATACTACATAGGTTCATGACATTCAACATAAACATGCGTAGGTCTACATAACCATAATATATATATCATAATACATATGTTCAAGGCATTTAACATAATGCATGCATAATTCTACATAAACATGATGCATACTTCATAACATATGTGTTCATGGTATATGGTTTAAAACATCCATGAATAAAACCTACTAAAACATGTCACATAACATAAGCATACAAGGTAGTGATGCATAGCACATAAAGTTAGGGTTTAGGCACCATAAAATTCATACAACATACTTGAACATATATTTACATCATAATGAGCCATAAACAAGTACACTTGAAACCCTAGCCTAACCCAAATCTTAGACTTAGGTGCTTGGCCGAAAGTTTGTAAATGAAAGTCCCATTATTCAAGCAACATGTGAGGTACCATAACTAAAGTAATGCCCATACAATACATACAATGCCATAGGAAGTCATTAGAATACATGATTGGGGCTAACCCTAATTTCTAACCATGAATTGGGTCTTGGCCGAAACCCTAGAGGGGTCACAAGGACATGGAAAATTCGTATAACTCACAATTAACATCCATTGTATCATAGGGAATCATAATAAGCATGCTTGGAGGGTTAGATCTAATCCTAACCATGAAATGGGGAAGGGGCTGAAAACTTCATAATGGCTTTTTGGTGTTACAAAAATTCCACAACTCACAATTCATTCTTATTTTATCATGAGAAATCATTAGGAAGTATAAGTGAGGTTTTAACATCATCCCAAGCCCTAAAATGGTGCTTGGACGAAACCCTAGAGGAGCCCTAATTCCATAGTTTTCTCAACATAGATCCCAAACAAATCTTAAATCAAGAAAGACAACATAAAAGCTATTATATCATAGGTGGGGGAGTCTTACCTCTTGTTGTCTTGGTTATAAACCTTAAATAGAGAAAAGAGTGAAGACCTTCTTGACCTTAGAACACCCATTGCCCTTGTAGCCTTGTAGGAAACCTTGGATCTTCAAGAGGGAGTCCTCTTGTGATGTTTTCCAAGGGGAAAACCTTCTTGTGGCTCACGGCAAGGAGGAGGAAGAAGAGGGGAGAGGAAGAGCCTTGGTGGAAGAAAAGAGGAGAAAAATAACTTAAGTGCCTCTTCACTTCTCATCCATTTCTTTTATACTAAGTGAAGGGGCATGGTGCCTCTTCACATGGTGACTCTTCACTTCCTTTAGCCTCAACTAAAATCTTCTTTCTTTTCCAATAGCACTCCCTTGCTAGGTGAATTTGTTAGTACATGCATGATGAGGCTTTGCCTCTATTCTAGGTCCAAGGTTCAATCCTTGGTGCATGCACTTTCTTTTTATTCCATTTACTCTTATTTTTGGCAAGGCCCACATAAGAGCCCACCAAGAGTCATGCTAATATTCCTAATTGGAACTCATTTCTATTTATGTTAAAATTCTACCCAAGGTCCACTAATAGCCATGGTACTAGAAGGGCCCATGTAAGACCCATGAGTACTTAGCTTTTTAATCCATATAAGAAATCATGCTAAGGTTCATGCTAGTATTCATATGTTACTCAAGAATCCATATAGGCATGATCAATATTTTAAAGAAAAATATTGAGAGGATTTTACGGGCGTTACCCANCGCGGACTTAGTTTTCCTTTCTTCCCGAATCTCGTTACCCCTTTCATAGGGGCCACTCTGAGGAATACCAAATCTCCAACATCGAATTCCAGGGGCCTACGTCGGACATCCGCATAATTCTTCTGGCCGGCTCTGAGCAGCTTCTATTCGTTGTTGGATGCTCTGTATAGCTCGGGTGGTGTCGTCGATAAAATCCGTCTTGAGCCCCATTTCCTTCTTTTTGCCACCTTCGTACCAACAGATCGGAGACCTACATCTCGTCCCGTACAAAGCTTCATAAGGTGTCATTCTGATAGTAGCTTGGTAGCTATTATTGTAGCGAATTCCGCTAAGCCACAGATATCGCACCCAACTCCCTTTGAAATCTAGGGCAGAAGCTCGTAATATGTCCTCCAGTACTTGATTCACTCGTTCAGTTTGCCGTCAGTCTGAGGGTGAAAGGCGGTACTGAATCGTAGTTTAGTGCCATGAGACTTTTGGACGCATTCCCAAAAATGTGAGGTAATGCGACCGTCCTATCTGAGATGATGGTCTTGGGAACTCCGTGAAGTCTGATTATCTCCTTAGCATATAATTGAGCTAGTTGCTCAATCGAATAGGTCATCTTGATTGCTAGGAAATGCGCATACTTCGTCAATCTATCCACAATTACCCATATCGCATCATATCCGTTCGTAGTCTTGGGAAGTCCTGAAATGAAATCCATAGAGATATCTTCCCATTTCCATTCTGGAATTGGAAGTGGCTGAAGAACTCCTCCGGGTCGCTGGTGTTCCACTTTCACTCGTTGGCAGGTCAGGCAAGTGCTGACATGCTGAGCCATGTCCCTCTTCATACTGAACCACCAGAATTTCTCCTTCAGGTCTTGATACATTTGGTGGATCTCGGATGCATCGAATAAGGGGTTCCGTGAGCTTCTA
Source organism: Boesenbergia rotunda (assembly GCA_024364735.1). Taxonomy (NCBI): domain Eukaryota; kingdom Viridiplantae; phylum Streptophyta; class Magnoliopsida; order Zingiberales; family Zingiberaceae; genus Boesenbergia; species Boesenbergia rotunda. The sequence goes on from JAGFNQ010009578.1 coordinate 29,412, forward strand.
CTAATATTTCCTTCCGCAGCTCCGGATCTTTAGGGACACATAGACGATCCTAAGGTATAATACTCCACTGTTGGCGATATGAAAACCATCGCCTTTCCTTCTAGAATCTCCTGCTTGATTCTCTGAAGACTCGGATCACCATTTTATTTTTCTAATATGTCGTCGAACAGCGTCGGTGATATTGTCATGGTAGAAAGCCGTCCGAAAATGATCTCAACCTCGTAATTCATAATTTCTCTTTTAAGTGGGTGGGGTAATACCGATAAGGACATCAAGGTGGCACTGGACTTCCAGCTGAGTGCATCAGCCACTTTATTTGCCTTCCCTGGATGGTAGAAGATCTCGCAGTCATAGTCCTTCACTAACTCAAGCCATCGGCGTTGTCTCATATTTAGGTCTTTCTTAGTGAAGAAGTATCGCAGACTCTGGTTGTCTGTATAAATCCTACACTGCGCTCCATATAGATAATGCCTCCATATTTTGAGAGTGAAGACCACGGCGGCCAGTTCTAGATCGTGAGTGGGGTAGTTCTTTTCATGTTCTTTGAGTTATCTAGAGGCGTAGGCAATGACTTTACTACTCTGCATAAGTACAGCTCCGAGTCCCAATTTGGAGGCGTCGCTGTACATGTCGAAGCTCTGGTTACTTTCCGGAAGAGTAAGAATCAGAGCACTTGTAAGTCTTCTTTTTAGTTCCAGGAAACTCCTTTCGCAGTTTTCCGTCCATTCGTACTTTTTATTCTTCCGGGTGAGAGTCATTAGAGGGGCTGCAATTCTCGAAAAGTCCTACACAAATTTTCGATAATAGCCTGCCAGCCCGAGGAAGCTTCTGATTTCACTGGTGTTATTCAGCCTGCTCCAGTTACTCACAGCTTCAATCTTTATTGGGTCTGCCATAACTCCGTCTTTGGAAATAATATGACCCAAAAAGGCTACTTGGTCGAGCCAGAACTCGCATTTGGAGAACTTTGCGTATAGTTGCTTTTCCCAAAGAATATGTAATACTATCTTCAGGTGTTCGGCGTGCTCTTCTTAGTTTCTCGAATAGATAAGAATATCGTCGATGAAGACGATTACAAATTTATTGAGGAAAGCCGAGAATACCCGATTCATAAGGTCCATAAACATAGTAGGAGCATTTGTCACACCGAAGGGCATAACGACGAATTCAAAATGCCCGTACCTTGTTCGGAAAGCCGTCTTCGGAATATCATCCTGTTTTACTCTGACTTGATGATAACCAGACCTCAGATCGATCTTAGAGAAGACGGTGGCTCCTTTCAGCTGGTCAAACAGGTCATCTATCCTCGGGAGGGGATACCTGTTCTTGATCGTCACGTTGTTCAGCGCTCGGTAATCTATGCGCATTCACATAGATCCATCTTTCTTCTTCACAAACAGTACCGGAGCACCCCATGGAGAGTGACTTGGGAAAATAAGTCCCTTGTCGAGTAACTCCTGTAGTTGTTCCTAAAGCTCTTTTAATTCAGCCGGCGCCATACGGTAAGGTGTCTTGGAGATCGGGTTAGTACCAGGAACCAATTCAATCTCGAATTCCACTTCTCTATCAGGAGCTAATCCTGGTAATTCATCTGGGAATACCTCTGGGTAATTGCATACAATCCTGGCATCTTCTAGCTTCTGGTCCTTTGTTTGACTTGCGTAGACCACATGTGCTAGAAATCCAGTGTATCCCTTGTCTAACATCTTCTGTTCTTTGAGAGTCGATAAGAATTTCCCGGTTCTTTTCCTTGGCTCTCCGATAAATTCAAACATAGAATCTGCCTCGGGTTGGAAGACCACCTTTCGCTTACGGCACTCGATAGAAGCACCGTATTTGCTCAGAAAATCTATACCCAATATAACATCATAATCCTGCATGTCGAGTACTATCAGATCGCAGTAGAGTTCTCTTTCTGCGATTCCGACTGGCACAACACGGAGCATGTGAGTGGATGTCATTATTTCTCCCGAAGGCAGGGTCGTTAAGAACTTGTAGTCTAGAACTTGTGGAGGCATATCTATCTTCTTAGTGTATGGCATAGAAATGAACGAGTGCGTTGCCCCAGTATCAAATAATGCAGTAGCATACTGACTGTAAATAAGTATCTAACCTGTGACAACCGTAGAAGCATTCGCGGCATCCTCCTTGGTAATAGAGAAAACCCTGGCATTCGTCATAGTTGGTGGGGCCTCCAATCACTCTTGGCTCATCGGGGTACCTTCCAGCTCAGCTTGCATATAACATAGTTTCGTTGGTGCACCCTGGTACTGAACATGCTGTTGGGGAGGTGCCTGGTTCTTGGTAGGACAGTGAGAGGCCATGTGCCCTTCCAATCCGCAGATGAAACACCGGTTCGTACCTTTGCGGCATACCCCGGGATGCATTTTTCCGCATGTAGCGCACGGGGGAAACCTGGACTATTTATTTGCTGGGCCCCCTTGAGAGTTGTTCCATGGCTTCCGTTTACCACTATGGTTTCCCTTCCAGTTAGCGTTGGTACTCTGAGGTTTCTGACCTCTTTCATTTAGCGCCTTCTTTTGCTGATCGATATTGTTCAGGTAATGCTCGGTGAGTAGGGCACTACTAAACAACTCCTCGGCGGTCTGCGGTCTGTTAACTCCGTCGGCCACGTTCAGGGCTATTTCGGGTCGCAATATCTTCAGCATAAGTCTAACCCTTTCTTTCTCGGTGCGGACCAGCTCGGGACATAGGCGAGCCAGTCAGTTAAATTTCTTCACGGCTTCATTGACTGAGAGGTTGCCATATCGGAATTTCGTGAACTCGTCGTAGTGTTTGTTTGTGACACGCATATTGAAGAATTCCTTGAAGAATTCCGATTCGAAATCCGTCCACTTCATTTGGTTCACCTGTCTTTTGGCCTTGACCCTTTCCCACCACATTCTGGCGTCCCCAGAAAGGCAGAATGATGCACACTTGATCTTCTCATGTTCAGGCCAGTCCAGCAGCTCCATTGTACTTTCCACTGTCTTGAACCACGCTTGGGCGTCCCATTGTTCGCCAGCACCTGAAAAATTTTCCAGTTTCAGCCTCAGCCACTGGATCAGATAAGCCTCTTGTCGTACTACAGTGGCAGGGCCTGTCGGACGGGTTTGTGTAACCGTAGGCGTGACGGGTATCACAGTCTGGTTCACCGGTGGAGTTGTAGAATTTCCTTGCTGGTTCATCAAGGTATTGATGGTTTGCTGCTGCTCAGTAACCTGATGCTGAAGTTCGGTCACTAATTGCATCAGGTTGGGCGATGAAGCAGTCTCATTAATTCTGTTACTCTGTCTTCTAGCCATGCTTTTCTTCATAAAAGACAAGTAAGGCTAATATAAGTTATTGTTATTCCTACTCGCATATCAAACTCTAAAGTATTCGATATCATAAAGTACGGTAAAATATCATTCATATTTACATATCCTAAAAGTATTCTCTATCATAAGGTATCATTCATACTTGCATATTCTAGAATCATAAAAGAAAGTAAGGTATGCATAGAGGTACTTACTTGGAAGCTGCAGGAAGAAGGCTTGATGTGTATGTAGTGAGATGGCAAAACTTGGGACCTATGGGTTATGGGCCTTTTTATTGTAACGACCCGGCCCATTTGGCGGCCCATTCGGTGACCCCTTATTTTTCTTATAGTTGTCGACTGTCGACCGTGTCGTTACCTTACTAGGTCTTCCCTCCTGGGCAGTGGATTTTTGCCTTTCCCAGGATTCGAACCCTAGACTTAGGCTTAAGTACTAGTTCTTTATGAATCCTAGTAACCAATTGAGCCAATTGGTTACCAGGATTCATAAAGAACTAGTACTTAAGTCTGGGTCTAGGGTTCGAATCCTGGGGAAGGAAAAAATCCACTGCCCAGGAGTGGGAAGACCTAGTAAGGTAACGACACGGTCGACGGTCGACGACCCATAAGAAAATAAGAGGGTCGTCATATGGGCCGCCAAATGGGCCGGGTCGTTACAATCGACTGCTCCAAGGGTAGTCGACTGCCCCACTCAGAATTCGACCATTGACACCCCAACGTTCGAATTCTGCCAGCTCACCAACCGCTACCAGTCGACTGCTCCCAGGGCAGTCGACTGGTCCCTTACTAAGCCTAGGGTTACACTCTCCGAGTACATTTCACTCCACACTCGAACCCTCCCAGCTTAATTCCCGAGTACAACGACTCACACTAGGACCCTCACAACCTGGTCGACTCTTCAGCAACCTCGACTATTGCCTTCATGCCCTCTTCATCTTCGGCCCTCGTCCCTCGGATGCGCACGCAAACCTCCAGCTTGCCTCCATGCCATCCTTCACATATGCCTCGAAGTCCGCATCCCTCGGCTCATCGTCCCTGCTATCCATGGTCCCTCGGATGCTCACGCAAGTCTCCAACTTGCCTCCATGTCATCCTTCACCTGAAGACATCAACCAAGTCCATGTGTACCTGTACACCTGCACACTCATGTACACATATTAGTCCATAACAAATCCTAACTTAAACCCTTTGCCCAAACATCAAAACACATGGTCACTCCGGACCACAGATTGCCTCACCAATCTCCCCCTTTTTGATGTTTGGCAATACGTTTAAGTTAGGGAAACAGATAGTAGTCAATAGCAATAACAATAAACATTTGGACTTACACTGCCAAGACTCCATCTTGGACTTACACCGCCAATGCATATGCAATGCATGCATGGATCCTATCCCAAGGTATCCCACACCTAACCCTCCAAGATAGGATTTTTTCACACCTGACCCTCCAAGTTAGGAATTTTCACACCTAACCCTCCAAGTTAGGAATTTTCCACACCTAACCCTCCAAGTTAGGAATTTTTCACACCTAACTCCCCAAAGTTAGGATTTTTTTACCAAACTGGGTTTTTTTTAAAGCTTCTCTCAAACTCCCCCTACATTGGACTTACAAAGGCTTTTTAAGAACCTCTCCAAGGTTCCCCTTACGCCAAGAATGGAGCAACCATGCTCCCCCTTAATCAGTGGCGTAGCCAGAATTATCGATCAGGAGGGGCAATTTTCGATTAAGAGATGATTTTCAAAATTTTCAAACTTTAATGTAAATTAATCAATATCAAAACTTAGACATGAGACATCAAATATACACAGAACTTAACTTAACTCAATTGATCGACACCAAAACTATCTGGGTACTTACATAACTTTGGTTCGATCATAATTGGATCAAATCAACTTCAAATCGATTTTGATTTCAATCAATATAATCCTTAGATACAAAACATCAAATATACACAGGGTCTAACTTAATTCGGTTGATTAACATTAAAACTATCCGGGATACTTACATAAACTTGGTTCGACCATAATTTGACCAAATCAACTTCAAATCAATCACGGATTGAACGAATGTAATCCTTATCTCCGCACCTACCTATCAGATTTATTTCGAATTCGATCCAATTTTAATTTAGCATTTTCACTTCAAATTCTATAAATTAGTTCATTCATTTATTAAGTGTCAGGGGGTGCGACCGCACCCCCTGTTGCTAAGGTGGCTACGCCACTGCCCTTAATCTCAGCTCCCCCCTAAACCTAGGGTTTCCCGCAAAGGCGTGTTTGGTTTTCCAACTTAAACCCAACACTTCTCCCCCTTTGCCTAACATTAAAAAGACATCAACAATATCCCAATTATTGGATCTTTTAGTCCCGAATGATCCTAAACACAGTGTACTAACCCCCCATACACTTGTTTTTCATCACTTGGACACTAAAGCAGCTGCTGATGCACAAATCAGTCTTGGCTAGTCGACTGCCCCCCAGGGCAGTTGACTGATACTCTGAAATTCAGTCTTTTTGGCCAATTTCAAAATTGCGCTAGAAATTCCACATATCTCCAAAAATTCTCATATTTTGTGGAGAACTTTGTGGTACCTATACCTACTTGGGAAAAGTACATTCCACAATGTATCTATCACCATTCCCAAGTTTGACACAAAATTCAAAAATTTCTTATGAAAGTTTAGGCAAACCAAGAGGCAACCTCCCCCTTTACCTATGCCTTCTCCCAACTTTCAATTTACCTAGGTGAAGTTCTACCCAACTTAACACCATGACACCAAGTCAAGTTCTACCCAACTCAACTTCCAAGTTCTTTCCCCCTTTAACATAATTTAGGATTGCCCCAAGCAACCTTATTCCTAGTGCCAATAAGAACTCAACAAAACCTTAAGGTACACTTTAAAGGATTGCAAGCACATATGCTAGGATATACCCTGTCCTAGAAACATATGATTCCATGAAATCCACAAATGTTCTTGGCTTTTAGTACATCCTTTATTTTCCTACAAGGTTTGGCATTTGTATCAACTTTAAACTCCATTTATGATTCCTTGTGTTTGTCAATTCTAACCATTATCAATTTACACATGGAATCGTCCTCAATTCTTCCCTTTTCACATCCTTTCATTTATTAAGAACTTATCATTCAATGTCATCCATTGAATTTAAAGCACTCATCAATTTTTCTTAAACTCCATGATAGCTATATCGCCTCATACACTCACCATTAAACCATGAGACAAACCTTAACTCAAGGAGTATAACCAAGGATTTAATTTACTTGATCCATCTCCTATTATCCAATATGTCATTTCTCTCTATCCTTAATGAATCAGTCGACTGCCCATGGGGCAGTTGATTGCAAAAACTTACAGATAGTTTCTGGGCTGAGATCAGTCGACTGCCCCTAGCGCAGTCGACTGATACCTGAATTTTAGGTTTCCAGCCCAATTTCAGAAATGCCTAAATAATTCTACAAATCTCTGAAAAATCTGAAATTTTGTAAGGAGATTTGTGAAGCCTATATCTACTTGGAAAAAATATGTTTCCAAATAAATATACTCCATATCCCAAGATTTGCACGAAATTCCATTCTTTTTAAAGCGTATCATTTTAGTCTATCCCAAAAGTCCTAATTGTGACTCATCCTCAATGTATCTTCTTATACTTGATCACAATTCATTTCTATCATTGAATTATATGGTATTCACACATTTAAAACTAATTTTATCAAATATACTCTAATTTTCATCTGTTTCTCTCTAAAACTCCTTTTAATGTGCCACTTCTCTAGGATTAGGACTTACCCAGGTCTTCCAATCCCTTTAGCACATTCCATCTAATTTCCTAGGAGAAACCCTCTTAAGATCCATTTATCATGGACCCCAAAGGCTTCTAGAGCTCCCCCTTGAGCTCTTAGCCCTAGCCACCTCCCTAGGTGACTCAATCCACACTAGACCACACCGATGTGCCACCGATGATTCTTGTTGGAACTTGGATGGCTAGAGAGGGGGGGGGGTGAATGTAGCCAGACACCCACTTCTTGTAATTTTAGGTTTTCTCTGCAGTAGGGTTAGTAGCACAGCGGAAGCAAAAACAGAGTTGCAGAAACTAAAACCTAAACTAAGCACAAACACAAAACGCTAACAAAGAGGATTTACAAGGTTCGGGGATAACTTGCCCCTACTCCTTGGCGTGCCCGTAAGGTGGGCGATCCCTTGATCGCCGACAGATCAAGACCTGGAAAATTCGGATAAAATGCAACCTCCTTCCCGGTGGAGTAACCTCTCCACAGCGTTTCAAGATGGATCAAGTATTAAGTACAGGAAACACAAGAAGAAACTTACTGAGCAATTAGAACCACAAGAACACAAGCAAACTTCTCACTGAGCTCCACCCGGCGCAGATCTCACGCAAGAACTCCCTTCTTCGTGTCTTCTCGCTGATGGACAGGCTAAGCTTCTTGTTTCTCTTCCAAGTGCTCAAGTAACACAAGGTTGCTTCAAGGATCGCAGTTGCCCTTGACTAACACTTAGGAGATTAAATGTCATCCCCTTGACTAGAAGGACATTCTTAATTCTAAGACATTCGGATATTTGAATGTCTCCTATTCCTATAACCTTAAGACTACCATTGTTACCAAATGAAACATTATCTCTATTTTTGCATTGAAGGGTAGTAAATAATGATTTATCACCGGTCATATGTTTGGAGCACCCACTATCAATGAACCAAGTTGATAGATGCTCCCCCTCAATCACAATCTACACAATTCGAAAAATAGAAGATTTAGGTACCCAAATCTTGGGACCTAAAGCACCTACTAAGCATGACTTAGGCACCCATGCCTTGACTACTTTCTTTTGAACCTTGGGTGCCTTAAGTGGTCTAAACCCAGTCCTAGACATTAAGGACACAAATGATGGTTCTTTGAGTCGGTAACCAATACCGGCCCTATTGTAGACTGCCCTTTGGGCATTCAAAATCGTATCTAAGGTCTTTGAGCTTGTTGAGAACTTCTCAAGAACACTCTTGAGTCTCTCAACCTCACTCTTCAATGATTTGTTTTCATCCTCTAACAATTCAACATGTAAATCATCAACATCCTAATCCCTAGAGGATTTCAATTGTTCAACTTCAATTTTCAATGACTTAACCTTATTTTTTAACTTTTTCAACAAATCAGTTAAGCATGCAATTGTTCTATAGCATTTATCTAGTTCGGGAGTGATTACCTCTTCATCATCCGAAGATAATGAAGCCACGTTTGATGAGTCGGAGGATTCATCATTGCTCTCTTGATCTTCCAATGCCATGAGTGCTACATGTCGTGTACTCTTCTCATCCTTCTCTTCTTCGGATGAACTTGAGGAGGACTCATCCCATGTGGCCTTCAAGACCTTCTTCTTCTTCTTTGATTTATCCTCCTTTTTATTGGATTTCTCCTCCTTCTTCTTTAGATTTGGGCATTCACTCTTGAAGTGCCCTTTCTTGCTACACTCATAACAAGTGACATTAGATTTATCAATCTTAACTTCACTAGGGTTACCTTTACCCTTGAAGCGTTGACTCTTCCTCATCATTCTTCTAACGAAGTTGGCCATCTCGGAGGAAGAAGACCCGCTGTCATCCTCCTCGGATTCGGACTCGGATGAGGATGAAGATGAAGAGACTTCCTTCTCCTTCTTCTTCTCCTTCTTCTTCTTAGTCTTTTCTCCTGCAACTAAGGCAATCCCCTTCTCCTTGGGGCCTTTGTTAGCCATTTCATGTAATTCCATTTCACAAAATAAGTCATCTAGCTTTACAATTGATAAATCCTTAGAGACTTTGTAGGCATCCACCATGGATGACCACAAAGCATTCCTTGGAAAAGCTTTTAACACATACCTCACAAGGTCGCGGTTTTCGACCTTTTCATCAATAGAGTGGAGATCATTCAATACCTCTTTGAGTCTGTTGTGGAGCTCACTTACGGTTTCACTCTCCTTTATGGAGAGATTTTGTAGTTGGTTGAGGAACAAGTCCCTCTTAGCTATTCTTGAGTCTTGGGTACCCTCATGGAGTTCGATGAGCTTATTCCACAAATCCTTTGCACTTGTAAATGGACAAACCTTGATTAGTTGGTCTTTGTTCATGATACATTGTAAGGTCACCACCGCCTTCGCGTCGGATTCACTTTTCCGAGTTTGCTCAGCCGTCCAACGTCAAGATTCCAATTCTTTTCCTTCATCATCCTTTGGAGGGGTAAAACTCTCCTTCACCGCGAACCATGTGTTGACATCCATCTTTAGATAGTACTCCATCTTCGATCTCCAATATTGAAAATCTGCTCCATCGAAGAAGGGAGGTCGGGTTGTGCTAAATCCTTCTCTCAAAGCCATTGTTGATAGCTCTCGGTTGTTAATCCGCTTGAACAGAGCCTCAAGCTCTGATACCACTTGTTGGAACTTGGATGGCTAGAGAGGGGGGGGGGTGAATGTAGCCAGACACCCACTTCTTGTAATTTTAGATTTTCTCTGCAGTTGGGTTAGTAGCATAGCGGAAGCAAAAGCAGAGTTGCAGAAACTAAAACCTAAACTAAGCACAAACACAAAATGCTAACAAAGAGGATTTACAAGGTTCGGGGATAACTTGCCCCTACTCCTTGGCGTGCCCGTAAGATGGGTGATCCCTTGATCGTCGGCAGATCAACCCCCGAAAAATCTGGATAAAATGCAATCTCCTTCTCGGTGGAGTAACCTCTCCACAGCGTTTCAAGATGGATCAAGTATTAAGTACAGGAATCACAAGAAGAAACTTACTGAGCATTTAGAACCACAAGAACACAAGCAAACTTCTCACTGAGCTCCACCCAGTGCAGATCTCACGCAAGAACTCCCTTCTTCGTGTCTTCTCGCTGATGGACTCGCCAAGCTTCTTATTTTTCTTCCAAGTGCTCAAGTAACACAAGGTTGCTTCAAGGATCGCAGTTGCTTGCTCAAGATGATGGAACAGAGTTGTCGCAAGAGCTCAATGTGGAGAACTTCATTTTTTGAGACTTGTTTGCCACCAAGCGCTTAAGTCTCAGCTCACTGATCGCCAAGTCAGCACCTCACTGTAGCCTCCAGCTGCTCACCTGCAGCCAGCTACCACTGAGCTCTTCCTGGACTCCCTGAGCTTCCCTCAGCCAAGCTCCAATCAGCAGTTCCAGTCAGCAACTCCAGCAGTGCCAGCGTCCGTTGCAACCTGAGATGGAAAACGGACAAACCTGCTGCAAGGAAAGACTCCCATTGACTCTCCTTGAGTGTTTGAATCCATTCCTGTCACCTACACACTTGATTAGATCATTAGCACAGGAAATCAAGCAGAGAATCAAGTATCAGATATTAAGAGCAGAGAAATCAGATGTGTTCAGACGTGATCAGAGCGTCTGATAGTGCATTTTGAATTAAAGTGATCGGTCACCGGACCGATCCAGGGCTCATGGATCGGTCACCAGACCGATCCAGGGCTCATGGATCGGTCACCAGACCGATCCACAGCTTTGCTGGGACTCCCAGCTTTCGGAGCCACAAAGGCCTGATCGGTCACCAGACCGATCAGGAAGCTCCCTGACCGATCATGCTCCAGCCTGATTGGTTGTAAGACAGAGTCCGCGACACTTGATCGTTCACCAGAACGATCTGAACAGTGTTCCAGATCGGTCACCAAACCGATCAGGAGCTGATCAGTAAGGTTCCCAAAACCTACTGGATGCTCCCTGATCGGTCACCGGACCGATCAGGAGCCGAGCGGTAAGGGAACTTAACTCACTGTATGCTCCTTGATCGGTCACCAAACCGATCAAGAGCCGAGCAGTGAGTGAACTGCATGCTCCCTGATCGGTCGTCGGACCGATCAGGAGCCGAGCAGTAGCCTAACAAGGTCACTGTGTGTTCCCTGATCAGTCACTAGACCGATCAGTCATTGCTGGATCAGTCACCAGATCGATCCACGAGGGAACACCGTGCCAACTTCCTTGATCGGTCACCAGACCGATCCAGACAAGGTCAAGGTCATTTTAAGTCACGAGAACCGGCCTCCAGCCCATCTCTGACTCATGCTTGATCCCTCGGACCAAGACTCCATGCCCAACTTCACTCACCGGGACTTCAACCAACCTGGCTTCACTCACCAGGATCCGGCTTCACTCACCGGGATTTCAGTCAACCTGGCTTCACTCACCAGGAACCGACTTCACTCACCGGGATTTCAGTCAACCTGGCTTCACTCACCGGGATTTCCAGTAAACCTGGCTTCACTCACCAGGATCTGACTTCACTCATCGGGATTTCAGTCAACCTGGCTTCACTCACCAGGACCCGGCTTCACTCACCAGGATTTCCAAACACCTAACTCTCCGAGTTAGGAATTTTCACACACCTGACCCTCCAGGTTAGGAATTTTCACACCTAGCCCTCCAAGCTAGGATTTTCTCACACCTAACCCTCCAAGTTAGGATTTCATCCACCTAGCTTCTCAAGCTACGACCTGGCCCTCCAAGCCAGGCTTTCATCAAACCTAGTCCCACTAGGTATGCCTAGTCCACGACCAGGACTTAATCCCAATCATCTTATCAACCTAAACTAAAATCGGTGTCAACACCAAAACAACAATTAGGGTAAGACTGCATCAACAATTCTTGGCCTACAAAATGAACCCTCTTAACCTTAGACACCTTGTCTTTGGTTAATTCATTTTCTTTCCCTTTGGATGGCATCCTCTTGCCATCCTTGGACTTTTCCTTCTTGCCATGATCATATGTCTTCCCAGCATATGTCTTTTTGTTGGCCTTGGAGACTCTAGACCGGTAACCCAAATCTGATCTATCATAGTTGGGTTTTAAGCTACCCAACACCATATCCAAACCCTTTGATCCAATCTTGAATCTTTCTAGGTTCTTTTCTAATGTATCAAGTCTTGCCCTTAAGGCTTGATTTTCCCTTTCTAAACCTTTAACCTTGGATTCCATATATCCACTTTGGACATTCCTAGACCTATCCACTTTTCTAGGCATATGCCTCTCCTTCTTGAGATTTATGCCTTGATCCTTAGGTAAAAAGGTCCTAGATTTACCATGATGCATATTTTTCCTAGGGTTTTGATCTACCTTGTTATCCCTAGTCCTATCATTATATCTAAATCCAAAATTGTGCACAAGTAAATAATTTTCATTAATTTTAGCATGCATGGATGAATGATTTACACTACTTTTAACATTCATGGAGGAATTTAAATATGAATTACTTTTTAACTTAGGATTAGGAATTACCTCCCTTACCTTTGAAGTTCCCTCTTGATGTGATCTTTGCTTCTTCCTTTCCTCCTTCTCCCATCTCCTCAAGTGCTCCATTTTCTTGAGCTCTACACTCTTTGGGTACTTCATGTCGTAGTGTCCTAGCTCACCACACGTAAAACATCGAATCTTTTTTCTTTTCTCTTGGACTTCTCCATTCCTACAACTCATGTTAGCATTTAACTGAATTGAGATGGGTTTAGAGTGTACCTCCTTTTTCTTACAATTTGGACACTGATCCTTGTAATGTCCCTTTTCGTTGTACCCAAAGCATATGATATGTTTCTTTCTTTTGGCTTTGATGGAGGTTGATGTTTCTTCTTGCTCTTGTATGGATGAGGGTCGCTCCTCCCCCTCAATCCTTGAAGTTGATGCTTCCTCTTCAAATGTTGACACTTACGTTTCTTTTTCTTGGTCCAATGAATCCATTTCTATTGGCTCTTCCACTCTTTTAGCTTGTGTTGATTTCTTATGATATTCTTCTATCTTTCTCCACAACTCGCATACATCTTTATATTCACCTACACAACTCAAAATATTATTAGGCAAAATATTTATCAAAATACTAATTACCTTCTCATTGACTTTTGATTGTGCTTGTTATTCTTGATTTCAATATCTAGGTCTAAGCTTCTTCCCATGCTTATCCTTTGGAATCTCGAAAGGCTCTTCAAGCGCAATTCTACATTCCCTCTCCATTCCGAACCAAGTCTTGATCCTTGCCCTCCAAAAGTTGAAGTCTTCATGATCGTAGGGTGGTGGAGTGTAGATGTCTTCCCCAAATTTGTCTTCCATTGTTTCTTTTCCTCTAGCGTATGCTCTCTCGGCGGTTAGTCCGATCAAGAGCGGTCCTTGCTCTAATACCACTTGTTAGATCGTTTCGATACGCTAGAGGGGGGCGAATAGAGATTCTTCGAATCTTCTTCTTCCTACATTGTTAGTTGCGCAACGAAAATACAAACAAAACAATAAACAACAATGAAAGCAATGCTAACATGAAGATTTATTTGGTATCCACCCCGAAGGGTGACTAATCCAAGAATCCGTCGGTGGATCACTCCCCGAATAACCTCCGGCTAGCCCTTGTCGCTCCTTGTGGGTGGAGAAACCTTGCCACAGCACCTTGACACGATCTGGACTCTAGATACTACTAACAAGCCTTAACCAAGCTTGTTTCATCAAGAGTCCCAACTCAAACCGAGTTCTCTTTAAATAGAACTCGGGCTAGAATCCCTCGCTGGCAGTCGACTGCTCCCAGGGCAGTATACTGCCCCACTCAGAATTCGACCGTTGACACCCCAACGTTCGAATTCTGCCAGCTCACCAGCCGCTACCAGTCGACTGCTCCCAGGGAAGTCGACTGGTCCCTTACTAAGCCTAGGGTTACACTCCCCGAGTACATTTTACTCCGCACTCGAACCCTCCCAGCTTAGTTCCCGAGTACAACGACTCACACTAGGACCCTCACAACCTGGTCGACTCTTCAGCAACCTCGACTGTTGCCTTCACGCCCTCTTCATCTTCGGCCCTCGTCCCTCAGATGCGCACGCAAACCTCCAGCTTGCCTCCATGTCATCCTTCACGTATGCCTCAAAGTCCGCATCCCTCGGCTCATCATCCCTGCTATCCACTGTCCCTCGGATGTGCACGTAAGTCTTCAACTTGCCTCCATGTCATCCTTCACCTGAAGACATCAACTAAGTCCATGTGTACCTGTACACCTGCACACTCATGTACACATATTAGTCCATAACAAATCCTAACTTAAACCCTTTGCCCAAACATCAAAATACATGGTCACTCCAGACCACAGATTGCCTCAACATAAAGTTCTATCCACAAAGCAAATGGTAAACTGTTGATAAACCTTGGTTCGAGGCGCCTAAATCTGATCTGAGACACCTTAGGTTCAAATTGAGGCGCCTCAGCTCTACACAATTGCAAGGTTGTTGATTTGTAACTAAGGCGCCTCACTCAGCAACTGAAGCGCCTTCTATAGGTCAAAGTCAATATCCGCATTGGCTTTGACTTTTTCATTCTTCTTTCGCCTGGGTGATTTCCGACCAACCAAAGTTAGACTCACCCGAACCTGACTGTAGCCTTTCACCTTGAACGAGTTTCCTCCCGATTTCTCGTCCCTCAGACGCCGGGCTCGCTCCACCGGTGTACTCTTCCGGAATCTTCGAGTCTCTCGGATACACTAAACCCGTCGGCTCCCTTCCCCATGTCATCCTTCTGGTATGTTGTGTCTTTCGCCTGCACACTTAGACATAGGGATTAAAACAGACCAGGATCCAATTTGACTTTGTTGATCACATCAAAACCACCCTGATGTACTTACAATCTCCTCCTTTTTTATGTGCATCAACCCAAGTTAAGTTGGGGTAATCAAATATAAAAATAACATTGATTATTTAAGACAATAAAACAAATATTGCTATTTTACAAACACAATAATGTAATTAAATTTTAAAATATTATTTAGCACACAAAATAACATAATTATATTTCAAAAGATGACCAAATTGACCACCCCTTAAATTATACTTCATCATTCTCTCCCTTTGATCACATCAAAAGCATGGGGTTAAGCAGATAATGTCAAGAAAAAAATCGATTTTATAAAAACTGATCATAAGAGAACATGTTTTGAAAAATAAAGTATTTATAAAATAAAATTAATTCAAAATTAATCTAGGAATCCAATATAAATTTCTACCTATTGGGTTAATTAAGAATTTTGGAGGAATATAATTCTTAGAAACTTTTGTAATCTGGCCCTTGTGGTTCCTAATATACCAGTTAAGACCTCCATAATAGTTCTTTTTAGGAGAAAAATTCAAACTAACACATGCATAGTCATTTTCTAACTTTGCCAATTGTTCTTTTAATTTTTCATTTTCATGTTTTACAGAATCGTACATATCTAAAGGGCATTGATAGGGTTGAATAAGCCTGTGGCGGGCACGTGGGATGAAGAAGCTGCAGAACGTGACACTTCGAATCAGAAAGACTCGCCTGCCGGGGCTGCAAGATCTCCCTCGGGAGATCCACCCAGAAAGGTCAGCCAAAAGATCCCCCCGGGCTCACCCCGAGGAATCGGGCCCTGAGGGCACCTCAGGAGGCACCGCATCTGCGCTCACCCGGGCCGAAGGACCCTGAGATCAACTCGGGAGGTGGAGCCCCAGTAACGACCGACTCAAGTACAGACCCCCCCCCCCCCCCCGACCTGTCTGCGGATAAGGGTCCCCGTCACACGGAAGTCATTATGACCCTTAATTAGCGTCACAGACTGAAGCAGGATAACAGCGCAGACTATTTCAATGGCTAGCCTATAACCGTCGAAAGAGGGGGGGGGGACAACGTGGCGCAAGTCACGGAGACGTGGTGTAGATCGAGGACACGAGCCTGGTCTACGGACATCGATATAAAAGGTAGTCCAACCCCTCCAGTAAGGGGGTTAGGTTCTCTCAACTCTCAACATCTTCTTTACTTTTCACAACCTTTTCTTCTCGATAGACACTGACTTGAGCGTCGAAGTGGACTCCGTCGGACCCCTGTCGGCGTGTCCCCTAACGCTTGTGTTAACTTCGCAGAACCCTGAGTTCCTCTCTGACGCGGCAGCTTCCACGTGGGCGGAATCTCAGTGACTGGCTATCGTCGTCGACTCCTTCTGGAACAAATTTGGCGCCGTCTGTGGGAAACTAGCAAAGCACCTGAAGGAGCACCGATGGCAGGGTTGGAGGAGCAGCCAAGTGTTCGTATAGGGGAGGACTTTGATTTTCAAAGGGTCTTGCCAGAGGACCTCACCATCCGCGAGAAGATGAAGAACCTAAGCAGGAACGGAGGGAGGTCAATAGTAAAGAAGTACAAATTCATCCTCAACGTGGAGGGGGAAGCACGCGCATCGCCCTTGACCTCGCACCGGAATTAAGAAGTCAGCTCGTCGAGTGCCTGTGAAACCACAAAGATGTGTTCGCTTGGGCAGCTGAAGAGATTAAGGGGGTTATACCGGCGTTGGCCATGCACCACCTACATGTTACGCCGGAAGCCTGTCCCGTGAAGCAAAGGCGGAGGCATTCTCCCCTGAGCAGGATAAGGTCATTCGAGATGAAGTTTAGAAGTTGTTAAAAGCTGGGCACATCAGAGAGATCCAATTTCCAGCCTGGCTGGCCAATGTGGTCCTCGTCCCCAAGCCCGAGGGCAAATGGCGAGTCTGCATCGACTTCCGAGACTTAAACAAAGCCTTCTCGAAGGACTGCTACCCTCTGCCTCGGATAGATCGGTTGGTGGACTCTACAGCCGGCTGTGAGTTCATCTCAATGTTAGATGCTTACCAGGGCTATCACCAAGTCCCACTCGCCCCGAGGACCAGGAGAAGGTCAGTTTTGTAACGGCTGACGGCACATACTGCTACAATGTCATGCCCTTTGGCTTGCGTAATGCGGGTGCCACATACCAGCGGATGATGGACAAAGTCTTCAGGCACCAGATCGGGCGGAACATCGAGGTGTACGTGGACGACATCCTGGTCAAGACTGACAAGGGAAGTGACATGATAGCTGACCTTGAAGAGACGTTCGCCACACTAAGAGCCAACAGGTTGAAACTAAACCCAACTAAGTATTTGTTTGGGGTAAAAAGTGGCAGGTTCCTGGGGTACATGGTGACGGAGAGGGGGATTGAAGCCAATGCAGAAAAGGCAAAGGTCATTCTGGATATACCTCCCCCGTTCAACTTCAAGGAAGTACAGCGGCTGAATGGGAGGATCACGATATTATCCCGATTCATCTCCAAATCTACAGACAAAGCCCTCCCCTTCTTCAAAATTCTAAGAAAAGCTATTATGTTCAAGTGGGATGACCAGTGTGAGAAGACCTTTGCGGAGTTGAAGACCTATCTTGCAGACCTGCCGACTCTGCACAAACCTATGGAGGGGGAGACCTTATTCGTCTACTTATCAGCGGACGAGCAAGCGGTTGGATCGACGCTCGTCCGAGAACAAGATTGGATACAATATCCCATTTATTTCTTCAGACACCTTCTAAAGGACGCCGAAACGCGATACACCACGATGGAAAAACCGACCTACGCCTTGGTCCTGATGGGCCGAAGGTTACGACCATACTTCTTAGCGCATCCCATCATGGTCCTCACTTATAGCCCACTCGCCTGAGTCCTCACTAACCCCGATGCGTCGGGCAGGCTGATAAAATGGACAACTGAGTTAAGCAAATACGACATTGAGTATCAGCCTCGAGCCGCCATCAAAGTGCAGACCCTCTCCGACTTCATGCTAGAGACCGTCCTGGAGGCAGAGGGCGAAGGTAAGTGGAAGGTCTATGTAGATGGATCCTCCAACAGCTAGCACAGCGGAGTTGGACTGCTATTGATTTCTCCTAGGAGAGACACATTACATCTGTCTATTCGACTTCACTTCAAAGCTACCAACAACGAGGCTGAGTATGAGGCGATCCTAGCGGGATTACAAGCAGCCCAACACCTGGGAGCCCGTCGAATCATGGTCTATTCGGACTCTCAATTGGTGGCTCAGCAAATAACGGGTAGCTTCGAAGTCAGGTGCGAGCGGCTGCAGAAGTATGTAGCCCTCTACGAGCAACTGAAAGCCGCCTTCTCGGAGTTCATCCTGCAGAAGATCTCCCGATCGGATAAAGTACGGGCCGACAAATTGGCCAAGCTGGCCAGTTCCATACCCACCTGGCAGCTGGGGGAGCCTAGTGTGGCAAAAATGATGGTAGCCCAAATTGGAGTAGAAGCCAGAACTGACAGACCAATAGACTGGAGGGATTCCTACATAACATTCCTCCAGTACGGATCCCTTCCGAGTGGAGGCCAAGAGAGTCGGTTGTTTCGTCGGCGAGCGGACAGGTTCACACTGGTCGGGGATTAGCTATATAGGAAGGCCTATGCCCGACCCCTCCTAAAATGCGTCGGGCTAGAGGAGACTGGCTATGTAATGAGGGAGGTACACGAGGGCATCTGTGGGAGCCACATCGAAGGAAGATCCTTGTCTCAAAAGATCCTTTTGGCGGGATACTTTTGGCCCACCTTACAGGCCGACTCGCTGAATTTTGTGGCCAGATGCAAGGTCTGTCAGAGGCATCAACACGTGTCTCACCGCCCAACGGAGCCCTTGCGAGTTTCTACAGTATCATGCCCTTTCAACAAGTGGGGAATGGACATTGTGGGTCCCTTCCCCATCGAACCCCAACAGAAGAAATTCCTGCTGGTCCTCGTCGATTACTTCTCTAAGTGGGTGGAAGCCGAACCTCTAGCTAACATCACCGAGGGGGTGGTAATGAAAGTCCTATGGAGGGATATTGTTTGCAAATATGGCATTCCGCATAAGCTGGTATCGGACGGAGACAATTCTCTGGACGCAGGCTGAAGGAGTGATGTGAAGGATTGGGCATTCGATAGGCCTTCACCTCCGTCGCATACCCACAAAGCAATGGACAAGCCGAGGTAGTCAATCGGGAAATTCTATGAGGGCACAAGATAAAGCTAGACCATGTCAGAGGCAGTTGGGTCGAAGAACTTCTCAGCATCCTGTGGTCCTACCGGACTACCCCGAAAGAAGGAACGGGCGAGAGCCCTTTCCAACTGGTCTACAGCGGTGAAGCTGTCATCCCGGTGGAGGTAGGGGAAGAGTCCACCCGACGGCAACATTATCGCAAGGAAGATAACGACCAGGAGCGTTTGATTGATTTGGACCTCATCTCGGAGGTACGGGATAAAGCCGCAGCAAGGTCGGAGGTATATCGGAGAAGGATGCAGCTAGCCTACAACCGCCGAGTGATCGCCCACAACATCGAGGTAGGTGATCGAGTATGGAAGAGGATAAAACCGGTAGGTGACCCCGAGAAGTTGGAGCCGCAGTGGGACGACCCCTACATCATCATCAAAAAACTTACAAGAGACAACTACTATTTGGAATACAATAAAGGCAAAAGATTGGAAAGGCCCTAGCATGCTAACCATCTCCGCCCTTACTGTACTCAGTGAGTTGCTGTGTAGCGCATTTCTTTGATGTATTTTTCACTTTTTCACTGCCTTGCAGTGTAATCAATAAAAGGTGTGAACGGGATATCATTCAGAAAACGCTAAGTCTCCATCTGTGATTAAACCCTACACCGCTTGGTGTGTAGGCTTGGCCTCGAAGCTGTACACGCACGGCCAAGAGCTGATTAAACCCTACAGCCTCTCGGTGTGTAGGCTTGGCCTCGGAGCTGTACACGCCCTGCCAAGAGCTGATTAAACCCTACAGCCTCTCGGTGTGTAGGCTTGGCCTCGGAGCTGTACATGCCCGGCCAAGAGCTGATTAAACCCTACAGCCTCTTGGTGTGTAGGCTTGTCCTCGGAGCTGTACACGCCCGGCCAAGAGCTGATTAAACCCTACAGCCTCTCGGTGTGTAGGCTTGGCCTCGGAGCTGTACACGCCCGGCCAAGAGCTGATTAAACCCTGTAGCCTCTCGGTGTATAGGCTTGGCCTCGGAGTTATACACGCCCGGCCAAGAGCTGATTAAACCCTACAGCCTCTTGGTGTGTAGGCTTGGCCTCAGAGCTGTTCACGCCCGGCCAAGAGCTGATTAAACCCTACAGCATCTCGGTGTGTAGGCTTGGCCTCGGAGCTGTACGTGTCTGGCCAAGAGCTAATTAAACCCTACAAACTCTCGGTGTGTAGGCTTGGCCTCGGAGCTATACATGCCCGGCCAAGAGCTGATTAAACCCTGCAGTCTCTCGGTGTGTAGGCTTGGCCTTAGAGCTGTACTCGCCCGGCCTAGAGCTGATTAAACCCTACAAACTCTCGGTGTGTAAGCTTGTCCTCGGAGCTGTACACACCCCGCCAAGAGCAGATTAAACCCTACAGCCCCTTGGTGTGTACGCTTGGCCTCGGAGCTGTTTACCCCCGGCCAAAAGATGATTAAATTCTACAGCCTCTTGGTGTGTAGGCTTAGCCTCGGAGCTGTACACGTCCGGCCAAGAGCTGATTAAACCCTACAGCTTCTTGGTGTGTAGGCTTGTCTTCGGAGCTGTACATGCCCGGCCAAGTGCAGATTAAACCCTACAGCCTCTCGGTGTGTAGGCTTGGCATCGGAGCTGTACACGCCCGGCCGAGAGCTGATTAAACCCTGCAGCCTCTCGGTGTGTAGGCTTGGCCTCGGAGTTGTACACGCCCGGCCAAGAGCTGATTAAACCCTACAGCCTCTTGGTTTATAGGCTTGGCCTCGGAGCTGTTCACGCCCGACTAAGAGCTGATTAAACCCTACAGCCCCTTGGTGTGTAGGCTTGGCCTCGGAGTTGTACACGCCCGGCCAAGTGCTGATTAAACCCTACAATCTCTCGGTGTGTAGGCTTGGCCTTGGAGTTGTACACGCCCAGCCAAGAGCTGATTAACCCTACAGCCTCTTGGTGTGTAGGCTTGGCCTCGGAGCTGTACACGCCCGGCCAAGAGCTGATTAAACCCTGTAGCCTCTTGGTGTGTAGGCTTTGCATCGGAGCTGTTACGCCCGACCAAGAGCTGATTAAACCCTACAGCCTCTTGGTGCGTAGGCTTAGCCTCGGAGCTGTACACGCCCGGCTAAGAGCTGATTAAACCCTACTGCCCCTTGGTGTGTAGGCTTGGCCTCGGAGCTATACACACCCGAACAAGAGCTGATTAAACCCTACAGCCTCTCGGTGTGTAGACATGGCCTCGGAGCTGTACATGCCCGGCCAAGAGCTGATTAAACCCTACAACCTCTCGATGTGTAGGCTTGGCCTCGGAGCTGTACACGCTCGGCCAAGAGCTGATTAAATCATACAGCCTCTCGGTGTATAGGCTTGGCCTCGGAGCTGTGCACGCCCGGCCAAGAGCTGATTAAACCCTACAGCCTCTCTATGTGTAGGCTTGGCCTCGGAGCTGTACACGCCCGGCCAAGAGCTGATTAAACCCTTGAACCTCTCGATGTTTAGGCTTGGTCTCGGTGCTGTACATGCCCGGCCAAGAGCTGATTAAAACCTACAGTCTCTCGGTGTGTAGACTTGGCCTCGGAGCTGTACACGCCCGGCCAAGAGCTTGTTAAACCCTACAGCCTCTCGGTCTGTAGACTTGTCCTCAGAGCTGTACATGCCCGGCCAAGAACGGATAGAAGCCTCACGCCTGCTTGAGCCACCCGGGGCCGAAACTGGACATTTTAAGGAAAACAAGAAATCACTCCAAAAATAAGAAGTTCGACGGTAAATCAAGCAAACACTTGTCCTAGGAAAGAGAGCTTTATAAGAAGAGGCTACAACGACCAAGGGAATATCAGGGGAGGCTATGGATAGGAGGTGTCCTATAAACCTGCTCTTTGGGGGAAAGATCGTCCCAGACGCGCTGGACAGTTATCGCGTGCAAGTCAGAGCTGGGTTTCAATAGCCGGTCCTTCTCCAGCTGCTTGATAGCACTGTAGAAGCCCTGTTTGAGGCGCATAAATGCTTGTGCAGCTACTATCTCGGCGTACTACTCCGATTCCAAGAATTTGGCCTTGTACTCCGCCTCAATCTAGGATACTTGAATTACTTGATCCCTCTGTTGTTGTTGTGCCTTGGCTTCGGCTTCTGCCATGGCATATTTCAGTGCCTCCACCTCTCGGAGTAGGTGCGCCTGAACCTCTTGTACTTCCTAGAACTTCTAGGAAGCAGCAACAGCTTGCGCTTTAGCTTGGATCACTTGATCCTGGAGATCGGTTGCGTAAGAGCTCGACAGTTCCAAGTCGTGTTCTCGCAAAGACATCAAGCGCTCCCGTTCTGTGCCCCGGTCCTCCAGGATCTTCTTAGCAGACTCTAGGAGGTCAACTTGATTAGCTAGCTCCCCCGTGTGAGCCTGGAGTTGCTCCCGCTCTTGCGATAGCTTTTGCAGTTCCTCTTCTAGTGCCTGGTTCTTCTCGGATCCCAGGCGTTCTCGGAGTTTGTACCCGTGCAGGGTATCCTCGACCGTTATTAAGGCGAACAGGTAATGCTCAATTTTCTCTCGAAGGGCCCGGCTGACCTCTAGCTGCAGGAGGTCGGCCTCATGAGCCCGGCCGATTTCCGCCTCAGCATGCGCCACCCGCCACAGGAGGTCCTTAGTAACCCCTCCAACATGCAGCAGGCGGCTCGTGGCCACGCAGTTAGAAGTAACTTGTGGGGAAAATATAGATAGCTAGTAAAAGGATGTTGAGATGAAATCAAGAGCGCACTCAGGATATTTACCGCTAGTAAGGATTGATGTAGCATGCCCAGGTAGTGGGTTGATCCAGCTACCCGCCATGATAGAATGGGAGTCCCCTCAGCAGGAGGCTCGAATTGGCCGGGGATGTCACTGGGGCGATGAACGTTTCCATTTGAACTTGAAGTGCTCGGCGACGCCTCAGTAGTGACCCCCTTTATGCGGATGGACTGAGAATTGGCGGTCGCTTTCTTCTTCGCCTGGGGAGCCTTCCGGTGAGAGAGGGGCAGCCCCGTGGACACCTCCTTGGCGCAAGGAATGGTTGGAGGGCTGGCCAGAGGGGTTGTGGCATCGGTAACGGGAAGAGACGTAGCAATGACAGGGGAGGGAGATCCTGCCCCGACGATCGGAGACTGGGAAGTCACATCCTCAGAGGCAGTCGAGCGCAAGCCTTTCTTCAATCGTTTCAAAGGGCGATCCTGTTGGGATCGCCGCTCTCGATGTTTCTTTTCAGGCACCTGGATTGCGGAAGGCACGACAAACGGAGAAGATGCCTCTTTTTCCTGTGAAGCCTCCGCAACAGTGGCAGGTGACCCCCCTTTAGAGATCAGGGGCGACTCCATGACGTCACTACCTTGGCGGACCTCTGGCACTACTGGGCCCGCCGACAGCTCTCCCTCCACTTCGCCACCCTAAGAGGGGATTCCTGCGGGGGTCGAGGATACCGACCCTGGGATCAACGCCTGTTCATTAGTCTGGCCCATTTCAGGTGCTTATTCCTCACAAGAGGAAACATAATGTCGCCAGCACGGTAAAAGGCAGGAGGGCATCAGTTAGCATTAACCAGGCACTGTACCAGGTGCAAAGCAACTTACGAAGGTTGGAGTTGAGGGGGGTAATCATCGGACTAATCTCAGCCCGATAAAGGAGCTCCTCGCACTGCACCAACTGGAGTCCATGGAATTCCATCCCAGCCAAGATACTCTTAGCTCTCTGATATCCTGCGTCCTGTTGAAAATCACCCAGGTCGGGGGTAGGGGGCAAGCTCTCCGTCCAGTGGATGTCGCTGAAAGGACGCTTGGGAAGTCGGATGTAGAAAAATCTTTCCTTCCACCCCTTGTGAGAGGAAGGAATTCCCCCCAGAAATCTATAACCACTACGAGCGGTGAAGCCAAATGCCTCGTGAGATCCAACGGGGACGAAAAAGAAATGGAAAAATCAGGGGGTCAGAGGAATGTCAAAAAGTTTGAAGAGAATGAGAGCCTCGCTCATCTGGGCGAAGGTGTTCAGAGCCAACTGTTGGAGCGGGATGCGGAAGTAATGGGCAACATTCATGAAATAAGGATGGACAGGGAAGCGAAGCCCTAGTTCCAGTTGTCCCAGGAAAAAGGTGTAAAAACCCTCACCAGTGGTTACCGTCAGTTGACCTACGGTGGGGACCCTTACCTCCTAATCTGTCGGAATGTCATATTTTTGATAGGTGACTTGGAGGGATTCCGACTTAACCTTGGAGGAGATGGTCTCATACCACTCAGGGTGAAATCCCAATTCTCTCAAGGAGCACTCATCAGTGCCTGAAGACTTCTTTATCTTCTCCATCAGACCCAAGGGGAAGGAATGAGGGAAGGACAGAACGAAGGAGGGCGTACTCCCATCGAAAGAACACGGCAGCGAGAAGGACAAGTAAGTAAGGAGGACTCCTAATGGCAATTAGGGTAAGGCTACCGTAGGGCGCCGTT
Source organism: Boesenbergia rotunda (assembly GCA_024364735.1). NCBI lineage: Eukaryota > Viridiplantae > Streptophyta > Magnoliopsida > Zingiberales > Zingiberaceae > Boesenbergia > Boesenbergia rotunda. Next base: position 53,975 of record JAGFNQ010009578.1, read on the forward strand.
GTACCCACTTTTATAGGGACACGACACCTCCCCCGAAGCAATAGAAGGCCTGCATGTTGAGGATATTAACAGGCTGTCTCGGGGATCGGCCAACCCTCATCGTCGTCACTTCATATGGCCCATAGTACGTCGCAAAGCGAGGAAAAAGACACGTGGCATTGTTGCATGCGCTGAGCAATTGCGTCACCCTGGCTACGGCAAAGCTCGCAGGGGTATGAGACATATTTAAAAAATCAATTATAGTCAAGAGACTCGTGGGATATGTCCGAATGTCCGATCAGTCAGCCACACTTTCTTCGATCAGACTTGAAGGAAGGGACTTGATTTATCCGCAGACAGGTCGGGGGGGGGGGGGGGGGGAGGGGTCTGTAGGTTTGGCCTCGGAGCTATACTTGATTTGTCCTCAGCCACACTTCCTCGGAGCTGTACTTAATTTATCCGCAGACAGGTCGGGGGGTCTGTACTTGATTTGTCCGTTGAAGATTCCAAATCTGGATCAGTTCTTCTTGCATTCAGGACAATGTTGTCCATCTTTTCCTTTTTTGATTCTACACATCGAGATTTGTGTAATTCGAAAATGGAAAATATCTCGTCAAGGGTACTTACCTCCAAGTCCTTTGAGATATAGTAGACATCTACTATTGAACTCCATTCCTGGGTTGTTGGAAAGGCGTTTAGGGTATAACGAATTGAATCATGATCTAATATCGATTCACCGACTTGGGTGAGTCCAGAGACCAATTCTTTGATCTTTGCTTGAAGCTCGGCCACCATCTCTCGTTCCTTCATTTAGAGATTAGTTAGCTGGTTCCGGAGAAGATCTTTTCTTGCTGACTTGGCTTTTGACGTGCCCTCGTGAAGTTCTAGGAACTTTTCCCATAGCTCTTTTGTGGAGTGGTAGCTTCCGATCCGGTTGATTTCTTGAAAAGATAGAACCGACAATAGGTGGAACTCGGCTTTGGAGTTGGCTACTGAATCTAACTGTTGCTTCTTGATCCAAAGATGCGCTTCTTTTACCTTGTCATCTTCACCTGTGAGCACTTCAAAACCTTATTTTATTATTAGTAATATCTAAAAATCAATTCTAAAAAATATCTCTATCTTCTTTTTCCATATGGTGAAGTCTCCTTCAAATTCAAGCGGTTAAATGTTGGATCCGACCCATTGTCTTGTTGTTTTATCAGACGGTTAGTCCTTCAAAAGCGTACCTTGCTCTACCACTTGTAGGACCGTTGGCAGGCCGACAAGATGGGGAGTGAATTTCCTTGCAAAGAATACTTTGATTTTTTTTCAAATTCTTACAAGCATAGACGTTAGTTACAGTAGTTAATTATAAACATAGACAATAAAACAAACTAGTAAGAGACACAGAAAATTACTTAGTTGCAATTAGAGTGATTGCTAATTCAAGACAGTTGAAATCTGCACTATCAAAATCTCCTTCTTTTGTAGGCGGAGTAGTCTCTTATAGACTTTGAACAACTCAAGAAATAGCTAGGAAAATGTAGTACAATAATTGATCTCTAAACCTAGCTTCTAGGGGCTATTAATAGTCCAAAAACTCAAGTTACCATTGTGCTGACGTGGACCTGAGGCACCTCAGTTGTGATCTGAGGTGCCTTAGATGGATAAAGTTCTATCCATGAAGCTAACGATAAACTGTTGATAAACCTTGGTTCAAGACGTCTCAGTTCTGATTTGAGGCGCCTCAATTTTGATCTAAGACGCCTTAGGTTCAAATTTAGATGCCTCAGCTCTACGCAATTGCAAGGTTGCTGCTTTATAGCTGAGGCGTCTCACTCAGCAACTGAGGTGCCTTCTGTAGGTCAAAGTCAACATCCAACTTTTCCGTCCTTTTTTCGCTTGGGTAGTTTTTGGCTAACCAGAGTTAGGCTCACCCAAACCCAACTCTGACCTTACGCCTCGAACGAGCTTCTTCCCCAGCTTCTTGTCCCTCGGACTCTACGCACGCCCTTCTCACTCCACCAATGTACTCTTCCACAGTCTTCGCATCCCTCGAATGTACCGAGCCCGTCAGCTCCCTTCCCCGTGCCATTTTTCTCGTCTACTACGCCTTTCATTCGACTTTCTGCGCTCCTAAACTCCTGCACACTTAGACATATGGATCAAAATAGACCAGGACACAACTTGACTTGGTTGATCACATCAAAAACACCCTAGGGTACTTATACCGACAACGTATTAAATGACCAAAAAGGGAAACAGTCTCGTGTTTTAATGATTGCTGGTAATAATTGTTGATCGTTATTAAAATATTAATGTAACAAATATATTAACTGTCATTATTGTACAAGGAAGAGGAACGGTGGTAAGACGTAATAAAAGGTAATCATCGACACCTAGGAAGGGGGTAACTCTCTCATTCTTGTCTCAATACTATTTCCCCCTTTTTCGATTAACTATTGACTTGAGCATCGGAGTGGGATCGTTGGAGCTCCTTCCAGCGCCCTTTTAACGTTTCCTTGAGTTTCCTTATCAAGTCATTTTCCTCGCCAAAGCATCCATCACATCACCAGTAGTTGTCATCTCACCTGTCAGCTTCCGGATCATTTTGGCACTATCTGTGGGAATAAAAATCTAGCCAGAAGCTACTAACCTGATGGCGAACACTGGCAACCCGACGACTATGGTTCTTACTGTTGGTGCAAGTTGCATCAATGATGTTCTCCTTTAAAGTATTTTAATATTTGACAATACACTTAAGACAGTGATACATTGAACAGACAAAGGGGAGTTAGGAGAAGTAACATAAGTTGAAGAAAAGTCCTAGTTAACCTAGGCACTAAGACCTGGTGAGTGAAGCTGGGCACTAAGACCTGCTCGGAAGGTGGGCACTAAGTCCTGATCGAGGATTGGGCACTAAGTCCTGGCAAGGGCTGGGCACCGAAGACCTGCTCGGAAGGTGGGCACTAAGTCCTGGTCGGGGACTGGGCAAGAAGACCTGGCCGAGGGTTGGCACCGAAGACCTGGTTCGGGGAATTGGGCACGAAGACCTGGCCGAGGGTTGGGCACCTAAGTCTTGGACCTAGGGTTTGGGCACGGAGTCTTGGTCCGAGGGACTGAACAACTTAGCTGAGCGATGACTAAGGACAGGAGTAGAGACGGGTCAAGATTTGGGCGTCTCGAGGTCCGGAGGTATCGGAAGCTAAGCAAAAGTCCACTCGAAGGACTGGGTGGCAACCGTCTCCTGAAAGGAGTAGGTGAAAGGTGCGTTCTCGGGGGTGGGAACTTGCGCCGGTTCGACCTAGGGTTTCGTGGAGATCCGAAGTTAGAATCAAGTACTTAAGGCTAATATTATATGTATATGTGCTTTGTGTTTGTGCATCTTGCATGTACCAAGATTGGAAGACAAAGCAGACCAGCTGGAGGCCCTGAAGCAGGGCGCCCCCAGTGTTGGGGGCGCCCCCATCATCTAGGGCGCCCCCAGTGTTGGGGGCGCCCAAGCTAATGAAGAAAAAAGTGGCAATGTGTGTGTAAGCAGAATAGTTGTCAAGCGGGGCGCCCGGAACGACGGGGGTGCCCTGGTTGAAACATGTATTTGCTGTTTCGAGTTTGAAACACAGATAAGCCTTCATGAGGGCGCCCGGGAGGTCCGGGGCACCCTAGTCAAAGGTTTTATCAGCTGCGGCAAGGTCGACGCGGGGATAAGGTTTGACCGAGTTTATTGGGGCGCCCCCGACGTCCAGGGCGCCCCCAAGAGTGCTATAAAAGGGGCCTCGACCCCTCTGCTTCAAACACAACTGCTAACTACCATTCTGATCACTCTGACCAACGACAACCTGCTAAAGATGAAGCTCTACGACCGGGAGGCTCCAGGAGGAAGTGCGCGGCACTTCGGAGGTCCAGATCGGCCGAGCTTCAACTATGTTTTGTTTGGTTTGCATTTAATTTACGTACTTAATTTTTTGTACTTGTGCTTGTAATTGTACACTGTAAGACGGGTTTTCTCCGCCTCCGAAAATTCTGGAAAGAAGACCTATAGTGGACTCACGCCGAGTACATAGGCCTTGGATGTACTGACCTTGGGGGGTTGGGAACCAAGTAAATAAATCCCGCTGTGTCTCTGTCTTGCTTTTATTTTTATTTACTATTCCGCTGCACTAACGCTCTGAGTAGATCGAACGTTTTACGAAGTTTTCACTACGAGATTTTCACGATCGATATTCACGCTCTATCGACGGCACCAGTCCTACAATTGGTATCAGAGCCGAGCCGCTCTTCACCGGACTAACCGCCGACGGAGCAACCACGCTAGGAGTTGAGGGGGAGCTTAGGGGTGAATCAGGTATATTTTATTTAAATGTCTGTTTTTAAATTTCATATCATGTGCTTCACATGCAGGGAGAGAGGGCACTATAAAAATCAGTGTCCTACTCGTAAGACTCAGTCTACACCACCGGCGGCAAAGGGGTCACCAGCGCCAGAGTCCGGAAAAATAAGGATCGCATACAATGCTTCAAGTGCGGAAAATACGGACACTACAAGAACAAATGTCCGACAAAGGTACGCAAATTTTACGTTCCGAAAAGTTTCAAAATTCCTGCACTGTCTTTAGATAATTTAGTTAACTTTTCTGATAAATTAGATTTGCTGCATAGTAAAATTAATATTTTGCATGATAAATTAGAAAATGCAAATATGACTAAAATATTAGAAATTAATTATTTAATTCTTAACATTAATTCAGTAATTTCTAAAATAAATTATCATAACTTTAATTCTGATAATTTTAATTCTGATAACTTTAATTCTGATAATCTTAATTCTGATAATGTTAATTCAGATAAATTAAATCCTAAGGATAAATCTAAATTCAAAAATCTTAAGGATAATTCTGAATTTAAAAATCCTTTAAATAATTTTGAATTCAAATTTAAAAATCTATTGTATAACTCTGAATTCAAATTCAAGAATTATAAAGATAACTCTGAAATTAGTGAAGATAATTCTGGAGATAATCCTGAAATTATTTTTGAGAATAAAAATGATTTTGTTAATATTCCTGAGGATAATAAAGATAATTCTGTGGATAATAAAAATAATTCTGAGGATAATAAGGATAATTCTGAGGATAGTGGAGATGATATCTCTTTTGATAATAATTTAATCAATCCATTAGATAATCCTGAAAAATTAACTAGTGGTCCATTTTATTCCACCTACTTTGAGGATATTGAAAGATCTAAACTTGAAGAGGAGATAGAATTGTCTAAGATAAAGGTCATGGTTAATAAAAATTACAAAGGTTCAAATAAATCAGAATTACTAGAGAAATTTGAAAAGAAAAATAAAGATGAGTCAGAAATTTTTGAAATAATGAAAATACTGAACCTAAATCCACAACTATTAATTAATTCAAATTCAAATTAATTAAATCTTAATTATTCAAAATCAAATTAATTAAATCTTAATTATTCAAATTCAAATTAATTAAATCTTAATTATTCAAATTCAAATTAAATTAAATCAAATCAAATTAAATCAAATTAAATCAAATCAAATCAATTCAAATTAATTCAATTAATTCAAATTAATTAAAATTTAAATTAAATTTAAAATAAATCAAATTCAAATTAAATTAAATTTAAATTAAATTAAATTAAATTCAAGTTAAATTAAATTAAACCTTAATCAAATCTTAATTAAGTCAATTAAATCAATTTAATCCAAATAAAGTTAATTAATTCAATTTACTTCAAATAAATTCAACTTTAATTGATTCAAATTAATTCACTTCAATTAATTCTTAATTAACTTGAATCCAAAATAACTTAAACTCGAACTAAACTAAAACCTTACCTAAATCGCAACAATCAATTTAAGTAAATATGTCAAAGTGGATTGACATATTCGCGAGTTCACACGACATGTATCAAGTCGGGAATTTGATACATCATTAGAAACTTAAATAAAATGATTGGACTTGTTTAACTCATGCATAATTGTCATGCCATGCATTTGCTACTTCTTTTAAATATATGACATGTCATTCATATTTAAATTTTATGCATATATTAGAACGGCTATAGAAAAAAGAATAATTGAAACTTGATCAACCTAGTATTGGGCGGCGGTGAGATGATAGTATGTTAGGGAAGCCTCTTCTAATAACGTCAAGTATACACTACTTGGTCTTTTTAGACTGGTGAAACTAGCCGAAGCTACCGATCCAAGACCCAAACTAGTTAGACCAGAATTTTTCAAAAAGTAATTTTGAAAATGAAATTTCATTAAAAGGCTTTGTCAAGGAAAGGGTTGATGATCCAATAAGGCTACGGCCAAAGAAGGCCTAGTGCCTCGCCAAGACCTGGAAGCCAATTTTTGAAATTCAAATTCAAATTACTTCTTGTCAAATTCAAATCTAACACAAGCTTCAATTGAATCTTAGAATTAATAATAAATTAAGAAAAATGATTCAAGCATCTCACAATACACCTATAAGGCAACCATGCTTGTTGTATTGATACATCTAAAATGGGTGAGATGTTAAGGATTAATGAATTGAAAAATATTTTTCAAAATTATTTTCCAAAATTGTTAGAATATTTTCCTAAAAATATATTTTCAAAATAGTGCTTCAACATAATAATGTTTTTATGGAATTCATGTTTGTCTGATTGATTATACATATTATACGCTTTTCAAAAGTATATATTTTCAAAAATTATTTGACTCACTCAGTTAGACACAAGCCTCTTAGGACAACACTAAAGTTCCTTAAGACACTTAGATAGAGTCAAACGATGTTGGGTACAGGGGGAGTGGTTTATTCTTTTTCAAAAGTTGTCCTTGAAAAGTCTTTTAAAACGGTTTTCGAAAACTGGGCTTTAAACACTATTACTTATGTTTTTCGAAAACTATGTCGTATAAATTACCTTAATTTCAAAATATGTTTCGAAATTTCAAAATACATTCAAAGAGTGTGCTTTGTCCTGTTTGATTTTGATAAACCCTAATGACATAGAGGAAGGCCCACTTCATAATCTACAAGGACTCCTAGGATGTGTCAGATTTAGGGGGAGTCTGAATCAATCTTCTGAAAAAGTTTTATTTGTAATTAATTGTTTTTGAAATTATTAGATAATTCCTTTGATTTGAATCAAACCTTAAGACTCAGAGGAAGAGTACTTGTGGTCAACAAGCTTCCCAGGACTGGGTCAAGTTTAGGGGGAGGTCAAATTAAAAGAATTATTGAATATTTCAAATGCTTTCATGCACGGTATTTTCAAATCCTGTTGAAAACATAAGTATTCTTTCAAAATACTATCAATTTTTTTAAAAAAAATACTATTATTTTCAAAAATTCATCTGGTTTTTGATCAATTTGAAATAATGTTTATATTGAGTTTGGAAAATCTTCCAGGACACTTAGGAAAATGTCCCTGTAGTCAACAAGGTTTCCTATGATTGTGTCAGACTAGAAGATAAACCAAATCAAGTATTATGACTTCAAAAATTTATACATTTTTCAAAATATACTTACATCCTATTATTCTATTTTTCAGAAGTTGTGTAACTTATGAATGTAGGGTTTTTCGGGCCACGAAAACCGCTTTTTCGCGTCGCGGAAACCCCGAAAGCCCCAATAGCAAGGATCCGAGCGAAGAAAGCCATTTCAAAAATTACGAGTGCTCGTTTACATGCTTCAAAACCCGATCTACTCCTAGATCTAAAGAGGGATAAATATTTTACCTTTGATGCGTGCCCCGTTTAATCCCGTTCGCTCCCTTGTGGATGTCGAATCTCTAGGACGTCAAGTGCCGTCCCTCTAGAAGTATCCACGCGAACAAAAGTAGATGGATGAAATCCTTTAGGTGTGCTAGCACCTTGTAGGATTCGGCCAAGAGGAGAAGAAGAAGAAGAACTCCAACAATTGGAGAGGAAGAAGAGAAGACACACTTTAAGGAAAAATGAAACAAAAACACTTTTTTGTTCTCCCATGGTGGTCGGCCACTTAATGGCCATTAATGGCCATTAAGTGGCCGGCCATAATGGCCACTAATGGCCATTAGGTGGCTTTCCTTAACCCCTTTCAATTTGAATTCAAATTCAAATGGGGGGGGGGGGGGGAACCAAGCCAAGTCATCACTTGGTCAAGTCAAGGTGAGGTGGCCTTTTGGTCAAGTCAAACTTACCTTTTATGGAATTTCCATATTTAGTCAAGTCAAACTTGACTCCATTTCTTCTCCCATGTCAAGTCTAACTTGAAGTGGAACCAAGTCAAGTCAAACTTGATTTGGATTTGGGTCAAGTCAAACTTGCCTTTTATGGACTTTCCATATTTAGTCAAGTCAAACTTGACTCCATTTCTTCTCCCATGTCAAGTCTAACTTGAAGTGGAACCAAGTCAAGTCAAACTTGATTTGGATTTGGGTCAAGTCAAACTTGCCTTTTATGGACTTTCCATATTTAGCCAAGTCAAACTTGACTTCAATTTTTCTCCATCTATTTGTTCTTTGCGTGTGACCCTATAGGTTCTTGTAACGTTGGCAATGCTTCTAACCTCTTAGAAACATAAGCAATGAGCGGTATCTAGCAACACATCATTGCTACCCAAGTTACAAGAATGTTGAGATCCAACATCACCAATGTGACTAATAATTGTGACCATCACAATATGTGACAACGTCCTTCTATCCTCGATATCTAGATCGACCTTTCACGAGGCATAGACCGTGTCATCCTCCAATCAATCTAGGTGTCTTGAACTCCAAGTAGACTCACTATAATCAAATAAGCTCAATATCTCATATTGCCTTATTTGAGCATAGCCATGCACTTAGTGGTCTCACTCTATCAAGACTATGATATCTCTCCCGTCATATAGGAGGGATAGATCCCATCTATATCACTCACATCTCTCCGCATAATTTGTTACATACCCAGTAATTGCCTTTATAGTCCACCCAGTTACGGGTGACGTTTGACGAAACCAAAGTACATAACTCCTTATGTAGGGAACTATGGTGACTTCAGGTCTAAGGACTAATAGTCATACTAATAGTCACATGAGAAAGTATATGACACTCATATAACGATCCATGATACTTTCTCATGGTGGGTCATTCAGTATACATTCTCCAATGCATACCCATGTGTCAACTTGATATCTCATATCCATGACTTGTGAGATCAAGTCATCGTGTTGACCTACATGCTAGTCTCTATGCATTAACATTGTCCCTGAATGTTAATACTTGACTAGGAATAATTAAGAGTAGTGTTCTCTATATCATCTCACTATCGATTCAAGTAATCGATTGATATAGATAAGAACCTTCTACTCAAGGACGTTATTATACTAAGTTATTTGGCACTGATACACATAAGTACAATAACCATGAGAAATGCCTTTATATATAAGAAATATATATACAAGAATATGATACAATGAGTCCAAAAAGTAATCATCATATGATTGGCTCTTGGGCTCTCACTAACAATGAAATTATATTTACTTGAGTTTGAAAAATTTCCAGGACACTTAGGAAAATGTCCTTGTAGTTAACAAGGTTTCCTAGGATTGTGTCAGACTGAAAAAGAAATCTAGTCAAGTAAAAATATTATATTTTCAAAATGCATAATACTTTTCAAAAATTACTTATTATTTTTCAAAGTCTCATCTTTTTTCAAAAATAGTTAGTACTTGCAAAATTTGTATTTTACAAAATATCCATCAAAATACGTAAATACTTAGTTTTATGCCATGCCTTCAAAAATTTATACTAAGTATTTTCAAAAGAACCAAATATTCTCATTGTTGGCGTAAGTATTTCTAGTGATTTTTTGATGTATGACAAAGGGGGAGAGTGTTGGATCGATAGAACCGATAGAGGGGGGGTAAATATCGGTAAACTTTTCGAATTTATGGAGAGAGCAATTTGCACAGCGGAAAGAAATTAAAACACGCGAACACAGTATTTTTTACTTGGTTCGGAGCCTATGTCGACTCCTACTCCAAGGCCCACGATCGTTGATCGTTTACTTTGGGCAATTCTATATGAACGCAAAATCAGTTTACAAAAATAGATTTACAAGTATTGCACCATAAACTTTTAATCAAAAAAATCTCTTCTTTTATCGACGTCCGGTTGTAGGTTGACTTTTCGGAGCAGCGGGACGTCATCGCTCGAGTTGGGCAGTTTCCGGAGCAAGGCGTGAGCACAGAAGAGCGTGGAAGCTTTGGTTCGAAGTTGTTGTGAAAGGCTTGGGCGTTGGGTGCTATTTATAGCACTCCGGGGCGCCCTGGACGTCGGGGGTGCCCTGCCACATGTCACCCGATCCGGTTTTAGCTCGGTCAAGCGTTATGTTGGTGCAGGAAGCACCAGATCGAACCTTGTTTTGATATTGGCAAAGGATTCAAAGTTAAGGGTTATTTGTTGTCTAACAATGCTGCTTGAGAGTGCAGGAAACAAAGTCCTAGCGAAGGGCTGCTAGGCACCTGACGATGGGCTGTCAGGAAACCAAGTCCTGGCGAAGGGTTGCTGGGCGAAAACCAAGTCCTAGCGAAGGGATGCTAGGCACCTGACGATGGGCTGTCAGGAACTCAAGACCTGGCGAAGGGCTGCTGGGCAAAAACCAAGTCCTGGCAAAGGGCTGCTGGGCGAAACTCAAGACCTGGCGAAGGGCTGCTGGGCAAAAACCAAGTCCTGGCGAAGGGCTGCTGGGCGAAACTCAAGACCTGGCGAAGGGCTGCCGGGCAAAAATCCAACTGGAGGATCCGGTTGGCACCAGGTAAATTCTCCCGAGAGGAGTAGGTGAGGACGCGTTCCCCTTGAGGGAACATTAGGCGTCGGTTTGACCTAGGGCTCCATTTTGGAGACCAAAGTCAGAACCAAGACAGCTGAGGCTGTATAAATTAAATTAAATATTTGTTTTATTGTGTTTTGGACTAACCCTGGAAGCAGGACCGAAGGAACATGTGTCTGCAGCTCAGAATGCCTCAAAGGAAAGAGGCAACTGCTGACCAGGGCGCCCGGAGTGTCCCGGGCGCCCCCAAGGTGAACACAAAACACAAAGAAGGCAAATGAACCTCGACAGTACATTATGAGGGCACCCCCGCTGTCCCGGGCGCCCCCATGGCAAACCAACTGAAGAGTTAAGCTGCTGCCGCGTCTGCACTGCGCACCCAGGGCGCCCCCGCTGTCCCGGGCGCCCCCAGCGCCCAGGGCGCCCCCAGCCACTCTTACGCAGGAGACTTCAGCGCTGCGGATAAGAGTTGGCCGAGTCAACCAGGGCTCCCCCAGCGTCCAGGACGCCCCCGTCAAGACATTATCCCGAGGTTCAAGGGATAAATCGTTGACTGCGCCTTGTGTGGATCTGCTGCCACGTGGGGGGGCGCCCCCGTCGACCAGGGCGCCCCCAGGCACTATAAAAAGGGCCCTAGACCCTCCTCTTCAATACACTGCTTTCATTCAACGCATCCAAACGCTCTGACGACCGCGCTCTGCTCTGGAAACTTCCCGACTCAAGAACGAAGCGCCGTCAACCTCCCACTGCACCGAAACTCGATCTACACCGGGAGTTGGTAAAACAAAGTGTATATTTCTATTTACAGTAATTTTGTAATCTCACTCTGTAACCGTTTTGCGCACTATAGAATTGCCCAATGTAAACGGTCAACGACCGTGGGCCTTGGAGTAGGAGTCGACCCAGGCTCCGAACCAAGTAAAACCTTGGTGTTTGCGTTGTTTGTTTTTATTCTGCCGCGCACTTACTCTTTCTTTTAAATCCGAACATTTTTCGATATTCACCCCCCCCTCTATCGGTCTTTCTCGATCCAACACGTTATCCCATCCGAATAGGGATAACTTTGACTCTGGGGGCGCCCTGGTCGCAGAGGGCGCCTTGCTTGACTTCATCCGCACAAAATACTCGGTTGGATAAGGGTGACGCTTCGCGGGCTTGGGCGCGGGGCACCTTGGCTGCTGAGGGCACCCTGGCTGCTGAGGGCGCCTTGGCTGCTGAGGGCGCCCTGCCCAGTAAGCAGCCGAAGCCCTTTTTGCTTCACTTGGTTCTGGTTCACCTTGGGGGCGCCCTGGACACTCAGGGCGCCCTGCTCAGCTGCTGCCTCACTCCTTTGAGGCTCTCTGAGTTGCAGACACACGTTCCTTCGGTCTTGCATCCAGGGTTAGTCCAAAACACAATAAAACAATTAGTTTATACAGCCTTAGCTGTCTTGGTTCTGACTTTGGTCTCCAAAATGGAGCCCTAGGTCGAACCGACGCCTACTGTTCCCTCGACGGGGAATGCGTCCTCACCTACTCCTCTCGGGAGAATTTACCTGATGCCAACCGCTCCTTTGGTTGGACTTTTGCCTGGCGGTCCTTTGCCAGGGCTTGGATGCCGAGCTGTCCTTCGCCCGGTGCCTAGCAGTCCTTCGCTAGGGCTTTTTACCCTGGCATTCCTTCGCCAGGTGCCTAGCATTCCTTCGCTAGGGCTTTTGACTCTGGCATTCCTTCGTCAGTGCCTAGCAGTCCTTCGCTAGGGCTTTTCCTGTACACTAGAGTAACTTGTTAGACAACAAGTAAGACTTAACTTTTGACCTTTGTTGCCATTATCAAAACACAGGTTTGACTTTGGTGCATTCTGCACCAACAATCTCCCCCTTTTTGATTTATGGCAACCTTAGTTCAAAAAGTTAAGTTTAATCAAAACATGAAAAAGTTTTTAACTTTTGTTCCCTCCCCCTGGAAGGAATCTCCCCCTCAACAATTCGTGGGGTTATAAACTTTAAGTTACTTAGGAAGTTTTGAAAAATTGAGCTTATAAAGGTTTTGAAAAGTTTAAGCTTGAAGTACTTATAAGATTTTTGAAATTTTTAAGCTTAAAGTACTTATAAGATTTTTGAAAAATTCTAAGCTTAAAGTACTTATAAGATTTTTGAAAAATTCTAAGCTTAAAGTACTTATAAGATTTTTGAAAAATTTTAAGCTTAAAGACTTAAGTATTTCTAGAAGGGTTTTGAAAAGCTTTGAACAGTAGCTAACTTTTTGAAAAATATTTTGAGAAGGAATTTTGAGAGAAAAAATTTTACTGAGAAAAAAAATAACTTTTTGAAAAATATTTTGAGAAGGAATTTTGAGGGAATTTTGAGAAAAAATTTTTTTTTACTTCTCTCTTTTCCTATCTCTCCCCCTTTGCCATATATCAAAAAATAGATAGATATTAAATTGCAAAAAAAAACATGATTTTGCTGTACTGAATCAGTTAACTTTTCCTTGTAGGGACCTGTCTAACCCATTTAGCTACTTACTAACTGTTATAAGCAGTAGTTTTCGCTAGAGTTAGTCAAGTTAAGTGTTTCTATTCAAGTTAGATTTTCTAAACTTGACACTTAACTTGATTGCTGTGTAAGTTGTATTTAGTGCCCCAATTACTGCAGATGCACTGACTTAAAGCATCTTGAATTAAGGCAAAGACCTAAGCATCTCAACCCTTTCTAGGTTATCAATCAAAAGTACCCTAAGATGCTTGTGAGATGCTGGCTTCTAAGTCTATTGGTGCATGCAGTTCTAGAGTTAGGGCCTAGGCTAAGTCCATTTTCGAAAAAGCCCTAGTTTTGAAAAGGGGTAGTTTTGAAAAAATAAAACTAAGTCGAAAGTGAAAACTGATTTTGAAATTAAGTAAAGCAGTTTTTCAAAATTCTAATTTTAGAAAACTGATTTTTGAAATCAAGTAGAGCAGAAAAAAAATTGAGTGACTCTATTCTACAGAGCACAATCCTAACTCTTAATGGAATGGAATCAAGTAATCAAGGGCTAGGAAGGTCAATACAGTCAAATAGTCAAAACATAAGTCAACCCTACTGAGTAGGGGCAGTCAGATAGTTATGAGTACAATGCGGAGTAAATCTAAGACGAAGGACCGGGATGATCAGATGGACCCGGCTGGCAAGAATCAAATCGTGCCATCATCTCTAAGAATCGTGCATCAGCTACTTCTCTATCAGCTCGGCGAGCGTCCATCTGCTCTATGTGAGAGGCCTCGACCTCCTCTCGGAGACTCTGTATCTGTGTCTCCATACGGGTCACTCTCTCGTAGAGTGTCGGTGGAGCGGGCTCGTCTATATGGGCTCGGGCTTCTGCTGCTATATCTGCGACGTCGTACTCGACCTCCTCGTCCGAATCGATCTGGGGAGCTGCTCTCCGACGTCTCCAGGACAGGACCCCAGTACCGGACACCTCTATACCTGCTAGGGCGAAGTTTCTATAGCCTATTTCATCATAGTCGGTCAGATCGGCCATTTCCCCCTCGGTAATGTTCCTACCATGGTAATGTAATAGGGACGTGATAATGTGGCAGTAGGGTGTGCGTACCCGCCCTTGCGTGGTCACACTGGATGCGTGTAGGATAGTGTGAAACATATGAAGTCCTATATCAATATCTAGCTGGTGAATCAGGGCGTACAGGAGAAAGGTATGGAATGGTCGCATAGTGGTGACGTCCCTGGTTGATAATGGCAGAATACATCGGACTAAGACCCTATATAGGGCGTAGTCCTGGACCTCTAAGTCGACTGACTGAAATCGTCTGGCCACTGGTTGCCTAAAGAAATATGAGTGTAATGTATCTAAGGTGATGTGAGAATAGGGAGCATCAAAGGGAGGCTCCCTAGAAGGATAACAACAGAAGGTGGACTGCAAGGGTCGTAGTCCTAGAAATCGGTTCAGTAATGTTGGTGTGATAGTTAGGGGAATACCTTGAACCATGGTGGAGAACATGAGATTATCCTGTCTAATGATATTATTGTAAAATTCTGCACATAAGGAAGTATTGATTGGGTGGGTGCAAAATACGAGATTGTCGAGTTGGTAGTGGTTTATGACGTTTATAGCTAGGGGACAGGATTGGGTGAAGAATAGCCTATTCAAGTAACTTGTCTTGATATGTTTATAGGTGGTACGAGAGAACTTATTACACAATTCTAAATTGGGAAACCTAGGATCAGGACTAGGTTGAGTACCGGGTTCTGCCTGATTAGGTCGGCGTCTTCTAAGAGAAAGAATGTATACTTAAAGAAAGTATGCATTTAATGAAAAATTGAAAAGAAATTAACAAAAAATAAATTATACCGGTTTGCTCGGGGAGGCATTGTTGAAGATGAGGGCTTGAGAGCTTGAGAGGGTTGTAAGATCTCTTGGAAGGTAAAAGGTTGAGGAGGAGAAGTGTTTTGGGTGTGAAGAGAAGAAGGGGAAGGGAGCCCCTTTTTATAGGCAGTTTCGGGCGCCCTTTCTCGGGAGGGCGCCCTGACTGGCGAGGGCGCCCTGAACGGTGAGGGCGCCTTGACCAGGCCTGTGATCACTTTTTGGCAGCTTTCTGCAGTTGAAGGACTGTGGGAGGGCGCCCCGCCTGACGAGGGCGCCCTAAACACAGCTGCAGCTGCCTTTTGGCAGCTTTTGACCAATTGAGGGGTATACGAAGGCGCCCTGAAGCTCCAGGGCGCCCTGGTCAGCGTGCAGTGGCAGAGGAGCTTTTTGACCAGCCTTGGGGCGCCCTCACGGGTTTGGGCGCCCTAAGGACTAGCTTTTGACTTTAAGGAAGTGCATTTGACCAGATTTGACCTGGTTTGACTATATTGACCATGGTTTGTCTATATTGACCGTGGTTTGACTATGTTGATCATGGTTTGACTATATTGACCGTAGTTTGACTATGTTGATCATGGTTTGACTATATTGACCGTAGTTTGACTATGTTGATCATGGTTTGACTATATTGACCGTGGTTTGACTATATTGACCGTGGTTTGAAATATAGAATTTTACTGTAACACAGGTATTAAAGGAATCATAATTGAGTCTTAATTTTACTGTCTCACTCAAATCTAGGGTTTTCAATCACGTTAACCTTATAGGTTTTGTGAGACAGGTTTTGATAGTTTTGAAAGTTGAAAGTTTATTTTAAAAATAATTAAATTTTGAAAACTTAATTAATTTTGAAGACGATTAAATTTTTGAAAAACTTAATTTTGAAAACAATTAAATTTTTTAAACGAAGTTTAAATCTACAAATAACTGAATTTTTATGTTAGATTCGAATTTGACAAAAATTAATTTGAATTTCAAAAATTGGCTTCCAGGTCTTGGCGAGGCACTAGGCCTTCTTTGGCCATAGCCTTATGGGATCATCCACCCTTTCCTTGACAAAGCCTTTTAATGAAATTTCATTTTCAAAATTATTCTTTGAAAAATTTCTGGTCTAACTAGTTTGGGTCTTGGATCGGTAGCTTCGGCTAGTTCCGCCAAATTGGCTTCCCTAACGTACTATCATCTCACCTCCACCCAATACTATGTTGTCAAGTTTCAGTTAAGTGTGTTCAGTCCTTATACTAACCATTTCTAATTTTAAGCATGGTAAATTGCAGAAATTTTAAATAGACAATCAATCAAACAATTTGCAATAAAAAAAAATTTAATGAACTATAAATATTGTTTTCAGTTTGGCTCCCCCTGAACTAAAGCCACGGTGATGGTTAGGCAAGATGTGAATCTTGTCCTTGGGGATCCAATACTGATTTGATCCAGTTGGTTGGTTCAGGCACAGTTTAGGTATCCATGCCTGAATTTTTCCTCTGGACTGATTCAGTACAGCTAAATATGATCTTTGTCGGGATTTGGTTCGGTAGCCAAGTCCGGATCGATTTAGAACGGACTTATGTTTTTCAAGAATCATGTCAAGATTTTTGGAACCAGAAGTAAATTGTTCTAAGGCTGATCTAAGATCCTTAACCTGAGTTTTCAGGGAGGAGTTTTCCTTTTCAAGTTTTTCAACTTGAGTAGGAGTTCCTTCCTGAACCTTCTCGGTTAAGGGTTTAGAGTCAGCTCCCTCTTTCAGGAGTTTTACTTCCTGTCGGAGGGACTCGACTCGGAGTTTGGCTTTTGCCAAATCTCGAGAAAGAAACGAAATTAATTCGGTTAATTGACATCTATTAAAACCAGTTACCTTGATTTCGCCGTCTTCTGTGAAAGTTAGCTCGCCGTCGTCCTGTTCTGATTCTGACTCAGTCTCGGCTTTTTCTGAGGCGGTCAGGGCTAGTAGGTTTGACTAAGGTGCTTCCTCTTCTTCTTCTGAGGATGATTCGTCCCAGGTTGCTTGGAGTACCTTTTTCCTTCTTGTCTTCTTGGACTCCTTCAGATTTGGACATTCTGTCTTGTAGTGGCCCTTCTTCTTGCACTCGTAGCAGGTTACGTTGGGCTTGTGTTTGTCATTTGATGGTTCAGCTGGTTCGTCCTTTCTTCGGCTTGTCCTCCGTGTGTTGGCTTGATTTTTCAATTTTTTGTAGTAGCTTCGGGCCAATCGGACCAGCTCAGATTGGTCTCCTTCTTCATCTTCTTCGTCTGAATCAGAGTTGGGCTCGGGTTGAGTTTGAGGTTTCTTTTTTGTTGATTTTCCAGTTTTTCCTACAAAAAAGGCAATACTCTTCTCGGCCATATTGCAGTTAGTCTGCTCATGAAGTTCTAACTCAGAAAATAATTCATCTAATTTAATTTTGGAGAGATCCCTTGAAACCTTGTATGCATCTACCATAGATGCCCACAAGGTATTTCTAGGGAAAGCATTTAGGGCATACCTTATTAGGTCACGGTTTTCGACCTTGTGACCTATCGTGTGAAGACCGTTCATTAATTCTTGGATGCGTGCGTGGAGTTGGGTTGCTGTTTCGTTGTCGGCCATCTTGATAGTGTACAATTTGTTCAGGAGCAGATCCCTCTTGCTGATCCTGGTGTCTGACGTTCCTTTGTGTAGCTCAATCAACTTTGCCCATAGCTCTTTGACACTGTTGAAGGGGCCTACTCGGTTCAGTTCTTCCTTTGTCAACCCGCATTGTAGGGTTTATGTTGCTTTTGCATCGGCTTCTATTTTGCGTTTTAGGGTGTTGTCCCACTCCGAGTAGCTTTGTGGTTGTCCTTCGGCGTCTTTGGGGATCTCCAGACCGGACTAGATGATGATCCACATATCCACCTGAGTTTTCAGGTGGACCTCCATACGACTTTTCCAGTAAGAAAAGTCTTCTCCACTGAAAAGTGGAGGTCTGGCGGTGCTGAATCCCTCTTGCATGGCCATTTTAATCTGTAACAGAAAAACAAATTTTCCAAGACTAGGTCTTGGATTAGTAGTGCTGGATAAGGGAAATAAAATATCGAGGGGTGTTGCACCAACCTCGATTAACAAAAAAAATTCGAACGAAAAAATATTTAAAAAAAATTTGAATATAATAAAGAAAATCCGAAAAGAAATTTTCAAACTGGTGGTTGCACCAAGTTTGAACTTTCCCGCTCTGATACCACTTGTTGGATCGATAGAACCGATAGAGGGGGGGTGAATATCGGTAAACTTTTCGAATTTATGGAGAGAGCAATTTGCACAGCGGAAAGAAATTAAAACACGCGAACACAGTATTTTTTACTTGGTTCGGAGCCTATGTCGACTCCTACTCCAAGGCCCACGATCGTTGATCGTTTACTTTGGGCAATTCTATATGAACGCAAAATCAGTTTACAAAAATAGATTTACAAGTATAGCATCATAAACTTTTAATAAAAAAATCTCTTCTTTTACCGACGTCCGGTTGTAGGTTGACTTTCCGGAGCAGCGGGACGTCATCGCTCGAGTTGGGCAGTTTCCGGAGCAAGGCGTGAGCACAGAAGAGCGTGGAAGCTTTGGTTCGAAGTTGTTGTGAAAGGCTTGGGCGTTGGGTGCTATTTATAGCACTCCGGGGCGCCCTGGACGTCGGGGGCGCCCTGCCACGTGTCACCCGATCCGGTTTTAGCTCGGTCAAGCGTTATCCCATCCGAATAGGGATAACTTTGACTCTTGGGGCGCCCTGGTCGCAGAGGGCGCCTTGCTTGACTTCATCCGCGCAAAATACTCGGCTGGATAAGGGTGACGCTTCGCGGGCTTGGGCGCGGGGCGCCTTGGCTGCTGAGGGCGCCCTGGCTGCTGAGGGCGCCTTGGCTGCTGAGGGCGCCCTGCCCAGTAAGCAGCCGAAGCCCTTTTTGCTTCACTTGGTTCTGGTTCACCTTGGGGGCGCCCTGGACACTCAGGGCGCCCTGCTCAGCTGCTGCCTCACTCCTTTGAGGCTCTCTGAGTTGCAGACACACGCTCCTTCGGTCCTGCATCCAGGGTTAGTCCAAAACACAATAAAACAATTAGTTTATACAGCCTTAGCTGTCTTGGTTCTGACTTTGGTCTCCAAAATGGAGCCCTATGTCGAATCGACGCCTACTGTTCCCTCGACGGGGAACGCGTCCTCACCTACTCCTCTCGGGAGAATTTACCTGATGCCAACCGCTCCTTTGGTTGGACTTTTGCCTTGCGGTCCTTTGCCAGGGCTTGGATGCCGAGCTGTCCTTCGCCCGGTGCCTAGCAGTCCTTCGCTAGGGCTTTTTACCCTGGCATTCCTTCGCCAGGTGCCTAGCATTCCTTCGCTAGGGCTTTTGACTCTGGCATTCCTTCGTCAGTGCCTAGCAGTCCTTCGCTAGGGCTTTTCCTGTACACTAGAGTAACTTGTTAGACAACAAGTAAGACTTAACTTTTGACCTCTGTTGCCATTATCAAAACACAGGTTTGACTTTGGTGCATTCTGCACCAACAGAGAGGTGTACTTAAGTTAAAAAAAATTTCGGTTTCTCTCTTAACAAAAGACCATTTAAATATATTTTCAAAACTAAGGTCATTTTTTAGTTTGATCCCAAGGATAGTAAGTTAGCCCCTTAAACCAATCTAACTTAAGTTATTGTCAAATATCAAAAAGGGGGAGATTATTAGTGCAAGTTGCATCAATGATGCTCTCCTTTAAAGTGTTTTAATGTTTGACAATACACTTAAGACAGTGATACATTGAACAGACAAAGGGGAGTTAGGAGAAGTAACCTAAGTTGAAGAAAAGTCCTAGTTAACCTAGGCACTAAGACCTGGTGAGTGAAGCTGGGCACTAAGACCTGCTTGGAAGGTGGGCACTAAGTCCTGATCGAGGATTGGGCACTAAGTCCTGGCAAGGGCTGGGCACCGAAGACCTGCTCGGAAGGTGGGCACTAAGTCCTGGTCGGGGACTAGGTAAGAAGACCTGGCCGACGGTTGGGCACCGAAGACCTGGTTCGGAGAATTGGACACGAAGACCTGGCCGAGGGTTGGACACCTAAGTCCTGGACCTAGGGTTTGGGCACGGAGTCTTGGTCCGAGGGACTGAGCAACTTAGCTGAGCGATGACTAAGGACAGGAGTAGAGACGGATCAGGGTTTGGGCGTCTCAAGATCCGGAGGTATCAGAAGCTAAGCAAAAGTCCACTCGAAGGACTGGGTGGCAACCGTCTCCTGAAA
Organism: Boesenbergia rotunda; assembly: GCA_024364735.1. NCBI lineage: Eukaryota > Viridiplantae > Streptophyta > Magnoliopsida > Zingiberales > Zingiberaceae > Boesenbergia > Boesenbergia rotunda. The sequence continues at coordinate 74,317 of JAGFNQ010009578.1, forward strand.
GGAGTAGGTGAAAGGCGCGTTCTCGGGGGTGGAAACTTGCGCCGATTCGACCTAGGGTTTCGTGGAGATCCGAAGTTAGAACCAAGTCCTTAAGGCTAATATTATATGTATATGTGCTTTGTGTTTGTGCATCTTGCAGGTACCAAGATTGGAAGACAAAGCAAACCAGCTGGAGGCCTTGAAGCAGGGCGCCCCCAGTGTTGGGGGCGCCCAAGCTAATGAAGAAAAAAGTGGCAATGTGTGTGTAAGCAGAATATTTGTCAAGCGGGGCGCCCGGAACGACGGGGGCGCCCTGGTTGAAACCTATATTTGCTGTTTCGAGTGAAACACAGATAAGCCTTCATGAGGGCACCCGGGAGGTCTGGGGCACCCTAGTCAAAGGTTTTATCAGCTGCGGCGAGGTCGACGCGGGGATAAGGTTTGACCGAGTTTATCGGGGTGCCCCCGACCTCCAGGGCACCCCCAAGAGTGCTATAAAAGGGGCCTCGACCCCTCTGCTTCAAACACAACTGCTAAGCACCATTCTGATCACTCTGACCGACAACAACGTACTAAAGACGAAGCTCTATGACCGGGAGGCTCAGGAGGAAGTGCGCGGCACTTCGGAGGTCCAGATCGGCCGAGCTTCAACTTTGTTTTGTTCGGTTTGCATTTAATTTATGTACTTAATTTTTTGTACTTGTGCTTGTAATTGTACACTGTAAGACGGGATTTCTCCGCCTCCGGAAATTCCGTAAAGGAGACCTATAGTCGACTCACGCCGAGTACATAGGCCTTGGGCGTACTGACCCTGGGGGGTTGGGAACCAAGTAAATAAATCCCGCTGTGTCTCTGTCTTGCTTTTATTTTTATTTACTGTTCCGCTGCACTAACGCTCTGAGTAGATCGAACGTTTTACGAAGTTTTCACTACAAGATTTTCACGATCGATATTCACCCCCCCCTCTATCGACGGCACCGGTCCTACACTTACTTGCGAGGAGCTAGATCAACTTATAGCGTCGGCATTACAGGGGGCGTTGAACAACATCAGGTGTAACAAGCTGTTTCTATGTTAGTAGGGAAGCAACGGGTATTGCAGTCCCCTCTTAGAGCACGCTTGGACGTCGACGAGAGGGGGGATGCGTCGTAGAAGGTGCAGTCGTCAGCTTCGAGTACGCCACCCCTTGCTACCAGAAGAATAGGGAGCACTCATGTTCCTACTTCCTTTGACTACTGGTCAACCCCTTTTACTCAGGTGATTGTCAAAGATCTTATGTCTCGATATTTTCATCCTCCCTCTATTGGTGAATACAACGACACCTCATATCCAGAAGATCATTTATGCAAGTTCTAGAATGTTGCTCTTCTGCATCAATACATTGATAGAGTCAAGTGTTGGGTTTTCCTTAACACCCTCTCTGAAGTTGTGCAACATTGGTTTAAGAAGCTGCCAAATGCTTCTATGAGCTCCTTTGGGGAGTTCCGAACAGTTTTCTTACATCACTTTGCAAGCTATAGGCAGTACCACAAGACTGCTCTTAACCTGTTTGCTCTGAAGTAAAAGAACAAGAAGGCGTTAAAAGAGGGCATTCAACTTTTCAATCAGGTGGCTCAAGATGTGCCCACAGCCACTTCGAAGATCTTGGTGAGTGCATTCACTCATGGTTTGATAGAGGATGAATTCTTTCAGTCATTAGTCAAGAAGCTATCGACTAGTTTTGATGACCTACTCGGTCGGTCGGTCAAGCATGTGAACGTGGAAGAGGTTTAGCATGCCTAACGAAAAGAATCAGGAGGGACTCGGATGCATAATATTGTGATACTAGAATGAAAAGCTCCTCCAGCTCCTGCTCAGGCAAAGGATGGTCGACTTGGTCGAGATCAAAATTTGGATCGCCGAGAGAGGGTGGTTCAAACAATCGACACGGAGTTCCCTCCCAAGCAAGATGTACCTAATGGCCTGAAGTACTGCTCCTATCATCATTTTTACACGCATTCAACGGAGGAATGCTATTCCCTTCGTTGCACTATGAAAGATGGCGATAGGAGGGCACGCAAGGGAAGATATTCTCCAAGGGTCCGTAATCGTTCACCTTGAGCTAGTCAATCAGAGGAATGGGAGCCCGAGTGAAGGTCATGCTCTCCCTCAAAGAGGAGGTTGCCTGAGCGGAGGGGGTCTTCCCCTGGGAGGATGTCATCACCTGTTCGAAACCAAGCTAAGGGAAAAACACCCGCCCGGGGTACGCCAAGAGGAACGGTGGGTATGATTTCATGTAAAGCAACTGATGGAGATTCTAATCGAGCTCGGAAATCCCATGTATGGAGCTTGGAGAACTATTCGGTCACAACCAGTGAGGCCCGACAAACTGGTCCCGTTATCTCCTTTGTGCCAAGAGACATGGAAGGGGTAGAGGCTCCACACAAGGATGCCCTGGTAATAGAAGCAATGGTAGCAAATTATATTTTAAACGAGTGTTTGTTCATTTAGGTAGCTCTATCAACATTGCCTTCAAGGTTGCATTGGACCAAATGTAGATCGAAGAAGCTGAACTTCGACCAATCGCCACCACATTGTTTGGGTTTATAGGACATCGTGTCCAACCGCTTGGGCACATGTTCCTATCATTGTCACTAAGGGATGAAAAACTGACAAGGACAAAGAGAATTTCGTTCCTTGTGGTAAACACAGTGTCATCCTATAATGTGATTCTTGGTCGGCCGACACTGAATTTCTTCCTAGCCGTGTGTCTATTTTCCACTAGAAAATCAAGTTTCCCGTGGGGGATCAAGTTGTTGAAGTCAGAGGAAGTCAATTAACTGCTAGGAGATTCTATGTTGATGAAGTAAGGATGGACAGTCGAAAAAAGGGGGGTTGTATCAAGCACTCCAAATTGAGTTGGCTGATCCTCGATCTTCTAATGAGGCAAAGGAAGAAAGACGGTCTAAGAAACAGGAGGAGGTACAATTCCACCCGCAACAGAAGGATGACATTACCAAAAATTGTAGTTAACCTTCCTCTCGATCTAAAGCAGAAGCTTATATATTGCCTGACCATCCATTACGACGTGTTTGCCTGGTCGACCAAAGAAATCAAAGGGGTACCTCCAGCTCTAATGACTCACCGTTTGAATACACATCCTGAGTTTCACCCGGTCAAACAAAAATGGAGACACTTTACACCCGAGCAGGATCAGATCATTCAAGAAGAAGTTGCCAAGTTATTGCAAGCGAAGCATATTCGAGAAGTTCAATTTGTTGGGACCGGGTGCATATCGACAAGGATACGAGTTCGTAAAATTCAAAATTTTTACGTGCAGCGGAAGAATTTGCATAAAATAATTTCCTAAATTATTTTAACTTTGTATCTAGCATGCAACCTTATGGTGTGTTGACATAATCATAAAATAAAACTTTGCGGAAAAGTAAACTAATTTACTTTGTACCTTTCGTAACTCGAAGAAAAGGGACGAGATCCAACCATAGCGTCCCTTGGAAGCTTCGCCTCTATTCGCGTCCACGCCGAGTTCTCTTCGGGATGACTTCGCAAAGTCATGAGTTTTGTGCCGACGAGAACTACTAGATTCTCGGAAGGCACAACTAGAAGAACAAGAGAGAAATTAGGAAACTAACCAATGAAGTAACGGAATCGAATTCCGAGAAGAGAGGAGTCGCTATCCGCTTCTTCTTCTTCTTGTTCGGGTTCTCCTTCTTCTTGATTGCTCACGCCAACTTCAAAGGGGGAAGTTGTTTGGTGCGCCGGCCCTAAACCACTAGGGTGGGCGCCGACCCTAGGCAAGAAAGGGAGAGGGAGAGGAGAATAATTAAGAGAGAGAGAGGGAGAGAATAATTAATCTCTTAATTAGGAATAAGGGCTAGCCTTTGGTTCCTTTATATAGTAGCAACTCGTTTGCTAAGTCTCCCTCTAAATCGAATTAACGGAATTAGTTATAAGAAATTTATCTTATAAATTTTCTTATTGCTTATTCCGTTTAAGCCTAGTCTTATTATAACTAATTTATAATAAAACAAATTAATTATCATAAGAAAATTTATCCTATAAATTCTCTTATGAATTTTATTATAACTAACTTTATAATAAAACTAATTAATTATCATAAGAAATTTATCCTATAAATTCTTATGAATTATTCCGTTTAAACCAAGTTTCATTATAACTAATTTATAATAAAATAAATTCCTCTTCTCTTTAAATTATAGAATAAATTTTATAAGAAATTTATAAACTTTCTTATTATGAAAAAATCAATTCATAATTGATTTTATAAAATTAAAATAAACCCAATTCATGGATTATTTTAATCTTCCATAAAAGAATAAATTTCTATAAATTTATTTATATAAATTTCTTTATACAAATTTATTTATCCATAATTTATAAAATAAATCCCGCTGGATTTATCTTATTAATTAAACCAAAATTAATTGGTTTTCTCCTCTTATTGTGGCCAGCCACCAAAGGGGTTTTGGCACCCTCTTTGGCCGGCCAAAACCAACCCGAACCGCCGCGAATCAAACTCATTTAATTCGCCCGAAAAGCCTTCAAAAGACTTAACCATTTTTTGTTGGTGCAGGAAGCACCATATCGAACCTGATTTTGATATTGGCAAAGGATTCAAAGTTAAGTTTATTTGTGATCTAACGTTGTTCACTGAGTGTGCAGAAAAAGCCCTAGCGAAGGACTGCTAGGCACTGGTAAAGGAATGCCAGGAAAGAAAGCCCTAGCGAAGGAATGCTAGGCACTGGCGAAGGACTGCCAGACAGGAAAAGCCCTAGCGAAGGAATGCTAGGCACTGGCGAAGGACTGCCAGAATGGAAAAGCCCTAGCGAAGGAATGCTAGGCACTGGCGAAGGACTGCCAGAAGAAAAGACCTAGCAAAGGGCTGCTAGGCATCAAGCGAAGGGCAGCTTGGTACCTCAAGACCTGGCGAAGGACTGCTGGGCAAAAGTCCAACTGGAGGATCCGGTTGGCACCAGGTAAAACTCTCCCGAGAGGAGTAGGTGAGGACGCGTTCCCCTCGAGGGAACATTAGGCGTCGGTTCGACCTAGGGCTCCATTTTGGAGATCCAAAGTCAGAACCAAGACAGCTAAGGCTGTTTTAACTAACTTATTATTTGCTGTTTTGGACTAACCCTGGATGCAGGACCGAAGGACTGTGTTTCTGCAGCTCAGAAAGCCTCAAAGGAGTGAGGCCGTAGCTGAGTAGGGCGCCCCGGATGTGTCGGGCGCCCCAGAGTCAACCCAAAGTCAGCAGAGAGGTAAACGCCCCGACAGCAGCGCAATTGGGGGCGCCCCGTGCGTGTCGGGCGCCCCGCATGTCGGGCGCCCCGCGTGTCTCGGGCGCCCACTGTGCCACGCCACTGGGCAGCTGCAGCTCACCCTCGTGAAGCCAAATGGATAACTTTGACCGGTCAATCGGGCGCCCCGCGCGTCGGGCGCCCCAGTCAACTGTTATATCCGAAGTCGAAGCGATCAGTCACGACCGAGAGCATCGCCGGATCAAGAGCCACGTGGGGGGCGCCCCGAGCATGTCGGGCGCCCCCTGCCCTATATAAAGAGGGCCTCGACCCTATTCCAAGACAATCAATTCTTCAGACTCTTCCACGCTCTTCTGCTCTCGTACATTGCTCCAGATACTGCCCAACTCGAGCCGACGACGTCCCGCTACCCCGAAATCTTCGATCTACTCCGGACGTCGGTAAAAGAAGAGCATACTTCTTATTGTATAAGTTTACTGCACTTATTCTGTATTCAATAATTGTAAACTGGTTTACGAACTTA
>JAGFNQ010009579.1:0-48964 GCA_024364735.1 Boesenbergia rotunda
ACACCAAAGGTAAAAATGGTTTATCCCTCTTTAGATCTAGGAGTAGATCGAGTTTTGAGCATGAAATGAATACGTGATTTTTCGTTTCGGAATTTTTTTCTTCGCACGAGATCCATGGCTTTGGGTTCTCGGGGTTTCCGCGACGCGAAAAGGCGATTTTCGCGGCCCGAAAAACCCAACAGTGGTATCAGAACCACGTGCGAAGCACGTATTTATTTTTTTTGTATGGGATACAAAATTTAGAGTAGTTTATGATTCTGTAATTTTTCTAATTTTTAGGATTTTATGAGTATTTTTCTCGTAGAGGCGAAGCAACGAGTGCGAAGCACTTGTACACTTCGACCACCGAGAAAAACTTCTCCGAAACGGCAAGTTTCGCCCAAATAGATTTTGGGACAGCGGGTTAGGCACTGTTAGATCGCGATACGACACTCACGAAATTAATTTCGTGAGTAGGGGCGCCGCCCCTAACCCCGCAAGGGGCCTTGTCACGTGATTGTTCCCGAAACCCGTTTAACGGGACCGCCGTGGAGTTGTGACTCATAAAATTCGTAAAATACCAAGAAAAATTACATAAATTTCTGTAAAATACATAATTTTGAATTATGTACAGTAGTGTGATGGTCATGGCCCAAGACCCTATTTTAATTAGATTAAAATATGTGTGTAATTCATATTACGGCCTGCGTGCCGTTATTTGTGTTGTGTGTGTTGTATTGTGATTGCGACCTGCGTGTCGGCCTTTTATTTATTATTTCTGTTAAAATTAGTTTAAGACTCGAATGTAACTCGAGTATAAATTTTGTAATGTACAAAATTGAAGATGAAGGAAATTCTGGAGAAGACGGACTCGTGGGAAGCAAGCCGACAACACATGGGGTTCTGGAAGGAGGAGCTTGTAGAAGCTGCTGCCTAGACCCTAGGTTGACCAAAGGATCTTCTCATTGGCTTGAGAAGATCTTAGTAGGGCCATGACTAATCACACTTTAATTTTCTTATATATTTTATTTTTGCTTATATGTATGTGATGCATGTTAGTATAGAATAGAATATACATGAGTGTATGTGATGCACATGTAATGTGGGAACCACATCTTGATGTGCACCTAATACACATTTAGGTTAAATTAGATTTAATAAATGCCTAAATACGATGCACATCATCGATTAGGTTAGATCTAAATCGAAATCAACTCGTATATGCCTAACGAGCCTTGATACCCATCACTACCACGATCATATGCGATTGTTGAATCTGCCAAAGCAGAGCAATGCATTTAATCGTGGTGGGATGCGGAGGGACAACCTTGGTCCCGCCTATCACGCTTGGGTTAGATTGAGCTCAATTAGATTGAGTAACTAGTTAGCTCAATTGGATCGAGCCTAACTATAGGCATACTCCAATAGTTGGAAGGTAGGACAAGACCGCATTTATCAATAGTCTTGGGCGATTTAGCCAAAGCTAACTCAAGATTATTCATAAATGTTAATTCTTGATCCTATAAACAAGAGTTGTATAGAGATGTAATTGGTAATTAGTACCTACCGATCATACTAAGTCTTGGGCGATTTAGCCAAAGCTAACTCAAGGCGTAGTATGATGTGGATCTTGACCTACGAGAATTATAGTTAGTTGGTGTGGATCTAGTAGTGTGGTTTTACCACATCTATGACTCGATTCTACCAAAGCCCTATAATTCAGTGGGAGCATCATTTAATTAAAGACCTAGTTAAATGATAAATAAAATATGATACAATGGTGGATATTTATTTTCTGCATTTTATGTTGTAGATTACCATGTCAAACACGAACACTCTCTCTCTACGATCTGTTCCTGAGAAGGACAAGCTCCTAGGAGCTAATTTCCTGGACTGGTACAGGAATCTGAGGATAGTCCTCACGCAGGAACGTAAGCTGTACGTTCTGGAGCAAGCAGTTCCTGATGCACCACCAGCCTCTGCCGCTCGTAGTGTTAGAGATGCTCATCAGAAGCATCTAGATGACGCGTTAGACGTGTCATGCCTAATGCTATGCTGTATGTCTCCTGAGCTTCGGAAGCAACACGAGAAAATGAATGCTTTTGATATGATTGGCCATCTCAAGCAACTATATCAAGGGCAGGCAAGGCATGAGAGGTTTGAAGTGACTCAGGCCCTCTTTTCATGCAAGATGAAAGAGGGAACCCCTGTAGGAACTCACGCACTCCAAATGATTGGGTACGTCGAGAACCTCGAGAGGTTGGGGTTCCCTTTGGGCCAAGAGCTGGCTACCGATCTGATCCTGCAATCGTTGCCGGTGAGTTACCGTCAATTCGTCATGAACTACAACATGAACGAATTAGACAAACCACTGCCCGAGATACTCAACATGTTAAGAACTGCTGAGCCTAATCTCACCACTGCCAAGTCCAGTACCGTCCTAATGGTACAAAAGGGCAAGGGTAAGGGCAAGTGGAAGCCCAAAGGTAAGGGTAAGACCCAAACCAAGGGCAAAGCCAGCTCTTCAACACTCAAACCTAAAGGTGGGGTTGCTAAGGATGCTACCTGCTTCCACTGCGGTAAGACTGGGCATTGGAAGCGGAACTGCAAGGTATACCTGGAAGATCTGAAGAAGAAGAGAAGTGAGACTTCTACTTCAGGTATAAATGTTATAGAAGTCAACCTTTCTATTTCTACATCATGGGTATTAGATACTGGGTGTGCTTCTCACATTTGTACTAATGTGCAGGCGCTGAGAAATAGCAGGGTATTGGCCAAGGGCGAGGTGGACCTACGAGTAGGCAATGGAGCAAGGGTTGCTGCTGTTGCTATAGGGACTTACTTTCTATCTCTACTCTCTGGGCTTGTACTGGAATTGAATAACTGTTGTTATGTACCTATACTAACAAAGAATATCATTTCAGTTTCATGTTTAGATAACAAAGGTTTTTCATTCATAATAAAGGACAAATGTTGTTCTGTTTATTTAAAGGATATGTTATATTGTAGCGCACATCTGATGAATGACCTCTATATTCTAGACTTAGAGAGCCCTATCTATAACGTGAATACCAAGAGGTTGAGATCAAATGAGTTGAACCCAACTTATCTCTGGCACTGTCGCTTAGGCCACATAAATGAGAGTCGCTTGTCCCAGCTCCATAAGGATGGTTTGCTGGACTCATTTGATTTTGAGTCATATGAGACATGCGAGTCATGCCTTCTAGGCAAGATGATCAAGACTCCCTTTAGTGGACATAGCGAAAGAGCGACAGACTTGTTAGGACTCATACATAGTGATGTATGTGGCCCTTTCAATGTCGCTGCCAGAGGTGGTTACATGTACTTTATCACATTTACTGATGACTTCAGTAGATATGACTATGTGTATTTGATGACACATAAGTCAGAATCCTTTGAAAAGTTCAAAGAATTCAGAAATGAAGTACAGAACCAACTTGGCAAGAGTATTAAGATACATCGATCAGATCGAGGTGGAGAATACTTGAGCCATGAGTTTCGTGACTACCTAGCTGAGTGTGGGATTCTATCCCAACTCACTCCCCCTGGAACACCACAGTGGAATGGTGTATCCGAAAGGAGGAATCGTACCTTATTAGATATGGTACGATCTATGATGAGTCACGCAGATCTTCCTATATCCTTTTGGGGATATGCTCTAGACACGGCAGCGTTCACACTAAACCGTGTTCCATCAAAGGCTGTCATGAAGACACCATATACGATATGGACAGGGAGGAGTCCCAAGATGTCTTTCATGAGGGTTTGGGGTTGTGAGGCTTACGTACGATGTCAAGTCTCAGACAAACTGGGACCCAAATATGATAAGTGTTATTTCATAGGGTATCCCAAGGAAACGAAGGGATATTACTTCTACATTCCTAGTCAGCACAAAGTGTTTGTTGCTAAGACTGGAGTATTTCTAGAAAGGGACTTTGTTTCTAGAAAGACTAGTGGGAGTTCGTTCAGTCTTGAAGAAGTTCAAGACATGGACAATAGCACTGAAGCCTTGATGGAAGTTGAACAGGAACCACAAAGTGTGGTGGTTGATGAGGTTGTTGCACAAGAAGCTGTGGAACAACAACCTGTTCATGTAGACCTACCTCTTCGCAGGTCCGATAGGGTACATCGTCAGCCTGAGAGATACTCATTTCTCTTGTCTGACCATGATGACGTTATGCTCGTTGAGAACGAGCCTACCTCCTATCAGGAAGCTGTGATGAGCCCAGATTCTGAGAAATGGCTAGAGGCCATGAGATCCGAGATGGATTCCATGTACACCAACCAAGTATGGACTTTCGTTAATCCACCTGAAGGGGTCAAACCCATTGGGTGTAAGTGGGTCTTTAAGAGAAAGATTGACATGGATGGACTTGTACATACCTATAAGGGTAGACTAGTAGCTAAAGGTTTCAAGCAAATTCATGGCATTGACTATGATGAAACTTTTTCTCCAGTCGCGATGTTCAAGTCCATTAGGATCTTGCTTGCTATTGCTGTGGCGCCCCGCCTTCTCTACCTTAGACGGACCGTTACTTGTCTACTTCTTGACTCTAATGCACGACTAAAGATGCGGAACTTTCTTACTTTTTTTTTTGTATTTAAATCTATCTAAAAATGATATTCTAACTTTAATAGTCATGCATTTAAACTCATCACACAAGGCTCTATAATATTGCTAAATTATTATGGAATATGAATGCAACTTTTCTAAGCATATCTAACAACATCTTGGCACATGCATTAAATAGATAGAATGCAAATCTTACTTTTCTACCGAATTTACAAGCATTTTAAGTACAATTAGGACTTAGTCCAAAAGGGAATAATAAGCTCAAGAATAAGTCTAAAATTCAATGTACCAACATGCTAAACTACTCATGCCCTTGCTCATCTAGTGCATTCACAAAAGTATGCATACTAATTGAAATGACATGGAATCTTCATTCTACCAAATTGAGCATGTAAAACTATCCGAAGCATATATGTTTAATAAACTCCATAACACAATAACTTGGAATTTGGAAACCTTAAACATTACATTTCAAATAAGCTAAACTGTCTCGTCCCAAGGACCTCTCCAAGGTCAGCCACCACACACATGTCACTCAGCACCGCCTCGTCGTCTTCCTTCAGTATTGCTTGCCTTTACCTTTATCTGCAGCAAGAGGAAATGCAACTAATAAGCATAAAGCTTAGCAAGTACTATCTAGCTCACAAAATCTCGAAATGTGCAAACATGCTTTTTAAATAATGTGAAAACACATGAGTTACTTTTATGCTGAAAAGAAACACTAAAACATGTATAACTCTAAACATGCATACTCAAGCATTAATAAGTCTTAACTCACTTTTTCTTGGCTTAACTTGAAACTTTAGCAATTCTTTAATTTTAAATCTTTCTTTAACTTTTAGAAAATTCTGCTAAAGCATATACTTGAAAATAATACTCACTTGGATCCACTTAAGACGTAAGTACCATCTTATGCGCGTTCCCTAAAAGGTTGGGGTAGCGAGCCGCCAATCCTATTAGAACAGACCTTGGTCTACCAGGGCCAAGACCTTGGAATTGGACACCTGGATTTCTTTAACGACGCCCTTGGACGCCGGGTACTGGCCTTAGAAAATAAAATAGCTTTTCTCTCTTTTCTTTCTTATCTTTAAATGCCTTGGCATTTTATCGAACACCTTGGGTGCCCAAATCCCTAAGTCTTGACTTTTGGGGATTTCGTAAGGCCTTGGCCTTCTCTTTTCTTTTTCTTTATCTTTTTTTTCTTTTCTTATAGATTCCTTAGACCCTACACTCACATAGGGTACTCTATCAAATATATATATAAGCATAAAATGAACTAAGATCACATGCAAAATCTTAACTAAAGGTAAATATCTCTTTTAAAACTTTTAAGGGAAATTCTTGCGGAAAAACCGCCTCTTACTGCAGGTGAGCAGTACTTACCTCGATATCTTGGACTTACAACCAAGAACGGCGTCGGAGGTTCCGGAGAAACTCGGAGTCTCGGAGATTTCTTCGCGCTCACGCGTTCCTCTCATCGTGGGGATTCCGAATATCGGAAAATCTCTTGGAGGAGAGCCTTGGCCGGCCACCGGAGGAAAGCCCTAGGCTTGGTGTTTTCGCCCAAGGGAGGAGAGAGGGGCGGCGTGAGGGTTTGCGTGAGGAAAATAAAACTTCTCTTCTTAATTATCTATTTATACTTATGGGGGCGAATTTACCTAATTATACCTTATCTATTGTTTTGCTCAATCTATTTTAACAAAATCAAACTAGCGCAGCTGGTCCGCCCATTTTCTCTCACAGTGTAGGTGAAGGGTTCGATTCCCACCTATGCGATTTTCTGTTTATAACCCTTTTTGCCACTTTCGTTTACGGAAAAATTCTATAAAAATATCCATAAATTTGGAATAAATTCTAAGATATTTCTAAAATTAGTTTCGAGAATTTTCGGGCTATCTCTTTTAATAAAATACTAAACGGACTCGGAAAATTTCATAAAAATATTCTAAAAATTCCTAAAAATATCTAGAATATTTCTAAAATATTTTTAACTAATTTCAAGGACTTTAAGGACTAAAAAGGGAAATTTTGGGGCGTTATAATCCCCCATACCTTATGAAAAGTTCGTCCTCGAACTTAGAATAATTCTGGATATCTTTCTCTCATGCTGTCCTCACGTTCCCAAGCAGCCTCCTCATGCTTTTGACTTTGCCAGATGACCTTCACTAGTGGCACCTCTTTGTTTCTTAATCTTTTAACTGCTTTGTCCACTATCTGTGTCGGTCTGCTCTCATAGCTAAGATCTTCTTGGATCTGCACTGACTGAGGCTGAATCACTTGATTGGGATCGTGAATACACTTCTTTAGCATGGAGACATGAAACGTACTGTGGATAGCTGACATATCTTCTGGCAAGTCAGCTCATAGGCTACCTTCCCAACTCTCTTTATAATCTTGTAGGCCCTATGTAGCGAGGACTCAGCTTGCCCTTTTTGCCAAATCTCATCACTCCCTTCATAGGGGCGACCTTGAGAAATACTGAATCTCCAACTTGGAACTCAAGTGGCCTACGGCGTGTGTCAGCATAACTTTTCTGTCTACTCTGGGCAGTCTCAATCCTCTGGCGGATCATCTGGATAGCCTGAGTGGTCTCATCTATAAGCTCAGTCTGGCTGCCTAGTCCTGACTCCATCTCTTTCTTCTCACCAGCTTCTTGCTAACATATGGGTGATCTGCATTTTCTGCCATACAATGCCTCATAAGGCGCCATCCTGATGGTGGCCAGATAGATATTGTTGTAGGCAAACTCAGCTAAGCACAGAAATTTGCACCAACTACCTTTAAAGTCCAACGCACAAGCCCTGAGCATGTCTTCTAAAATCTGATTTACTCTCTCTGTTTGTCCATCTGTCTGGGGATGGAAAGCTGTGCTGAACTGAAGTCTGGTGCCTAGGGCGTCCTGAACACACCTCCAAAAATGGGAGATGAACCGCCAATCTCTGTCAGACACGATCGATCTCGGAACTCCGTGAAGCCTGATCACTTCTTTCACGTACAGCTGTGCTAACTGCTCTACCGAATGCGATAACTTGATGGCTAGGAAGTGGGCAGACTTGGTCAATCTGTCCACTATCACCCATATTGCATCGTGTCCATGGGTGGTCCTTGGGAGACCTGTGATAAAATCCATGGATATCTCTTCCCACTTCCACTCTGGAATGGGAAGAGGCTGCAGAACTCCTCCTGGTCTCTGGTGTTCTGCTTTGACTCTCTGGCAGGTCAAGCAGGTACTGATATATCTGGCCACGTCTCGCTTGAGTCCAAACCACCAGAACCTTTTCTTTAAATCTTGGCACATCTTGGTAGAACCAGGATGCATAGAGTACGGGGTACTGTGGGCTTCTTCTAAAATATTCTTTCTTAGTTCCTCATCATTGGGGACGCAAAGGTGGTCTCCAAGATAGAGGATGCCACTATCTGATACTCGAAACTCTGAATCTTCTGCCTCTTGGATCCCCTGCTTGATCTTCTGGATCTCTGGGTCTTGATCTTGCTTTTCTTGTATATCTACAAGCAGGGTTGACTCTAGGGTCAATGCAGAAAATTGCCCAACCATAACCTCGACTCCAAAATCTTTTATTTCTTTCTGAAGTGGTGGAGACAGTGATGATAGGGACATCAGTGCTGCACAGGATTTTCTGCTCAGTGCATCTGCCACTTTATTAGCTTTACCTGGGTGGTAGAGGATTTCACAGTCATAATCTTTGACCAACTCTAGCCACCTGCGCTGCCTCATATTCAGATCCTTCTGAGTGAAGAAGTACTTCAAACTCTGATGGTCTGTGAAGATTCTGCACTGCACTCCATACAGGTAGTGTCTCCAGAGCTTCAGTGCGAAAACCACAGCTGCTAGCTCAAGGTCATGGGGAGGGTAATTCTTCTCATAGTCCTTGAGCTGTCTGGAGGCATATGCTATCACTTTACCGTCTTACATGAGGACAGTCCAAGGCCCATCTTGGATGCAACACTGTAGATGTCAAAGGCCTTGTCACTCTCTGGAACAGTCAGGATGGGAGCACTAGTCAATCTTTTCTTCAGTTCTAGGAAGCTGTGCTCGTATTTATCTGACCACTCAAACTTCTGATTCTTTTTGGTCAGGACTGTGAGAGGGGAGGCTATTCTGGAAAAGTCCTCCACAAATTTTCTGTAATATCCTGCCAGGCCTAAGAAGCTTCTGATTTCACTGGCATTCTTGGGTCTACACCAGTTGCTGACTGCTTCTATCTTGGCTGGATCAACTTGAATGTCTTCTTTGGATACAATGTGACCTAGGAAGGTCACCTGATCTAGCCAAAACTCACACTTTGAGAATTTTGCATAGAGCTTCTCCTGCTGAAGGATCTGCAGCACTATCCTCAAGTGTGTAGCATGGTCCTCTGGAGTCTGTGAGTATATGAGAATATCATCAATAAATACAATGACGAATTTATCGAGATACTCCCTGAAGATGTGGTTCATCAGCTCCATGAAGACTGCTGGAGCATTGGTTACTCCAAAAGGCATCACTACAAATTCGTAGTGGCCGTATCTTGTCCTGAAGGCCGTCCTGGGGATGTCACTTTCTTTAACCTTTAGCTGATGATACCCAGAACGCAGATCTATCTTCGAGAACACTGTAGCCCCTTTGAGTTGATCAAATAAATCATCTATTCTAGGAAGGGGGTACTTGTTCTTGATGGTTACCTTGTTCAGAGCTCTGTAGTCTATGCACAGACGCATAGACCCATCCTTCTTCTTGACGAAAAGTACAGGAGCTCCCCAGGGTGAATGACTCGGGCGAATGAAGCCCTTGTCTAGCAGCTCCTGGAGTTGCTCTTGTAATTCCTTCAACTCTGCTGGAGACATACGATATGGGGCCATCGAGACCGGACCGGTACCTGGTACTAGCTCGATCTCGAATTCCACTTCTCTGTTGGGAGGTAGTCCAAGTAGTTCTTCGGGGAATACTTCTGGATACTCGCAGACTACCCGTACATCCTCCTGCTTGCGCTCTTCCTTTGCTTCTATGTCCACTATGCGTGCAAGAAAACCAGCACACCCTTGCATCTAATTGAGGATGTGCATCACATCTAGGCATTTATGAAATCTAATTTAATCCTAAATGTGTATTAAGTGCACATCAAAATGTGGTTCCCACAGTACTTGTGCATCTCATACACTTAAGTTTATTTTTACTATTCTACATTATCATGCATCATATACATCACAAGCATAGCAATAATAAAATAAACTTAAGTGACTTGGTCATGGCCCTACTAAGACCCTCTCAAGCCAATGAGAGGATCCGATGGTCAACCTAGGTCTAGCGGCTTCTCCAAGCGCTTCCTCTTGACCGTCTTGGTGTTGTCGGCTAGTTCTCCCGAGTCCAAGTTCTCCGAAATTTTCGTCGTCTTCACTTTTGTACATTACAAATTTTTATACTCGAGTTACATTCGAGTCTAAATATGAAATACAATAGAAATAAAATATTAAAAGCCGACACGCAGGTCGCAAACACAATACAACACGCACATGTACAAAAACGGCGCGCAGGCCGTATTATGAATTACAACACAATTTTAATCTTATTAAAAAATTGGGTTTTGGGCCATGACCATCACACTACTGTACATAATTCAAAATTATGTAATTTTACAGATTTTATATAATTTTTCTACTAATTTTTAGAATTTTTCGAGTCACAACTCCGCGGCGGTCCCGGTAAGCGGGTTTCGGGCGTAATCGCGAGACAAGGCCCCTTGCGGGGTTAGGGGCAGCGCCCCTACTCGTGAAATAACCTTCACGAGTGTCTTCTTGCGATTATACAGTGCCTTTACCCGCTGTCCCAAAATCCATTTGGGCGAAACTTGCCGTTTCGGAGAAGTTTTTCTCGGTGGCAAAGTCTACAAGTGCTGCGCACTCGTCGCTTTGCCTCTACGAGGAAAAATACTCAAAAATCCTAAAATTTAGAAAAATTACAGAAGCATAAAATTACCTAAATTTTGTATCTAATACAAAAAAAAATAAAAACCAAAACGAGCACAAGCTTCGCTCGTGGCTCTGATACCACTGTAGGGTTTTTCGGGCCGCGAAAACCGCTTTTTCACGTCGCGGAAACCCCGAAAGTCCCAATAGAAAGGATCCAAGCGAAGAAAACCATTTCAAAAATTTACGAGTGCTCGTTTACATGCTTCAAAACTGATCTACAACCTAGATCTATTAGAGAAAGGAAAAACTACCTTCGATGCGTGCCCCGCAATTCCCGCTCGCTCCTCGGTTGGTGTCGGATCTCAAGGATGCAAAGTAGCAACCCTCTAGAAGTATCCACACAAGCAAGAGAGTGGAGAGGAGAGCCCAAAAGTGTGCTAGCACTTGCTTGGGGTCTCGGCCACAAGAGAGGAGAGGGAGAGCAAAAACCAAAAACTAAGTTGGGAGAAAAATCAATCACCCACAAAAACCTCATTTTGTGTGTATAAGTGGCAGGCCACTTAATGGCCATTAAGTGGCCGGCCACCACCTTTGGTAACCCCCTTTATTTGAATTCAAAATTCAAATGGGGAGGTTACTTAGCCTTGATGATGATGCCAAGTCATCACTTGGTCAAGTCAAGGTGATGTGGCTTGAGTCAAGTCAAACATGCCTCTTATGGACTTTCCATATTTAGCCAAAGTCAAACTTTGACTTCATTATTCTCCCATGATTAGATTCATCCAACACTTGGATCAAACTCGAGTCCAACTCAAGTTGTCTAATTTGAGTCAAGTCAAACTTACCTTTTATGGACTTTCCATATTTAGCCAAAGTCAAACTTTGACTTCATTATTCTCCCATGATTAGATTCATCCAACACTTGGATCAAACTCGAGTCCAACTCAAGTTGTCTAATTTGAGTCAAGTCAAACTTGCCTTTTATGGACTTTCCATATTTAGCCAAAGTCAAACTTTGACTTCATTACTCTCGGTCCATCATATGGACTTATTCTCCATCTATTGCTCTATGTGTGTGACCCTATAGGTTCTTGTAACGTTGGCAATGCCCTTAAACCTATTTAAGGACATAAGCAATGAGAGGTATCTAGCAACACATCATTGCTACCCAAGTTACAAGAATGTCGAGATCCAACATCACCATTGTGACTAATAATTGTGACCATCACAATATGTGACAACGTCCTTCTATCCTCGATATCTAGATTGATCTTTCATGAGGCATAGACCGTGTCATCCTCAAATCAATCTATGTGTCTTGAACTTCAAGTAGACTCACTATAATCAAATAAGCTCAATATCTCATATTGCCTTATTTGGGCATGGCCATGCACTTAGTGATCTCACTCTATCAAGACTATGATATCTCTCCCGTCATATAGGAGGGATAGATCCCATCTACATCACTCACATCCCTCCGCATAATTTGTTACATACCCAGTAATCGCCTTTATAGTCCACCCAGTTACGGGTGACGTTTGACGAAACCAAAGTACATAACTCCTTATGTAGGAAACTATGGTGACTTCAGGTCTAAGGACTAATAGTCATACTAATAGTCACATGAGAAAGTATATGACCCTCATATAACGATCCATGATACTTTCTCATGGCGGGCCATTCAGTATACATTCTCTAATGTATACCCATGTGTCAACTTGATATCTCATATCCATGACTTGTGAGATCAAATCATCATGTTGACCTACATGCTAGTCTCTATGCATTAACATTGTCCTTGAATGTTAATACTTGACTAGGAATAATTAAGAGTAGTGTTCTCTATATCATCTCACTATCGATTCAACTAATCGATTGATATAGATAAGAACCTTCTACTCAAGGACGTTATTATACTAAGTTATTTGGCACCAATACACATAAGTACAATAACCATAAGAAATGCCTTTATATATAAGAAATATATATACAAGAATATGATACAATGAGTCCAAAAAGTAATCATCATATGATTGGCTCTAGGGCTCTCACTAACATACCTTAAACTTGTTTGGGCAGTCTTTGGATCTTTGTCCCTCTTGTCCACATGAGTAGCATCCAGTTACACCCAAAAGGCATGCTCCTGGATGGGTCCTCCCACACTTAGGACAAGGTGGATACCTAGCTTGCTTATTCTCTGGGTTTCCTTTTTGGCTGCCAGGCCACTGCTTCCTTTTGTGGTTCTTGTTCTTCCAGTTCTGGTTATTTGGCTGAGGCTTCTGGCCTCCTGTTGTCTTGTTCTCAATCAGGACTGGCTTCTGCTGCGTTTGTTGTGCCTTGATGTTATTCAGATAGTGCTCTGAGATTAGTGCACTACTGACCAACTCCTCGCTGGTCTGGGGTCGGTGCGTCCCGCTGTTCACGTTGAGTGCTATCTCAGGATTCAGCATGCGAAGCATCAGTCTGACTCGCTCCTTCTCTGTGCTGACTAGCTCTGGGCAGAGGCGAGCTAGTCTGTTGAACTTCGCGACTGCTTCTGCCACTGGTAGGTTACCTTGTCTGAACTCCATGAAGTCCTCATAGTGCTTGTTGGTAACCCGCATGTGGAAGAACTCCTCATAGAACTCTTGTTCGAAATCTGTCCAGCTCATCTGGTTGACTATCCTCTTACTCTTGACCCGCTCCCACCACATACGAGCATCTCCAGTTAGGCAGAAGGAGGCACATTTGACCTTCTCGTCTTCTGGCCAGTCAAGAAGCTCCATCGTGCTCTCTAAAGTCTTGAACCAAGCCTGGGCATCCCAGGGCTCAGTCGTGCCTGAGAAGCTTTCAGGTTTCAGCCTCTGCCACTGGATGAGGTATGCTTCTTGTCTTCGGTTCACGGCAGGGGTCTCCTGTGTGACTGGTGGAACTTCAGCCACCACTAGAGTTCCCACTCCTGCTGTGGGTGGTGTAGGGGGCACTGGGTGCTGATTTGCCATCAGTGTGGCGATGGTCTTCTGTTGCTCTGAAATCTGAGCTTGCATTTGAGCAATGACTGCCATCAGGTTTGGCTGTTCTGTGCCAGGCTCATTGTTATCTTGAACTGGAGTTCTATTCCCTGCATTAGGAGCTCGTCCTCTTCTTGCCATCTAATAATGCATAAGGGAACAAGAAATCACTACTACATCTCTAGGTATAGACTTGTCTTCTTACTTAGTAACCTAACATCCATTCTAGGGATTAAACATGTTTCCGTGATACTAAGGTATTAAACATGCTTCCTTGTTCTATGCACATAGGAGTAAGTACTTAAGCATTTCTCTATACTGCAATTAGATAAAGGAGCAATAGATAAACTGAAACTTAAAACTTTCTTACTTGAAGACGGCAAGGTTGATGCTGATGTGTGTGTGATGCTGGAGAATGGGAACTGCTCTGATACCAACTGTGGCGCCCCGCCTTCTCTACCTTAGACGGACCGTTACTTGTCTACTTCTTGACTCTAATGCACGACTAAAGATGCGGATCTTTCTTACTTTTTTTTGTATTTAAATCTATCTAAAAATGATATTCTAACTTTAATAGTCAAGCATTTAAACTCATCACACAAGGCTCTATAATATTGCTAAAGCATTATGGAATATGAATGCAACTTTTCTAAGCATATCTAACAACATCTTGGCACATGCATCAAATAGATAGAATGTAAATCTTACTTTTCTACCGAATTTACAAGCATTTTAAGTACAATTAGGACTTAGTCGAAAAGGGAATAATAAGCTCAAGAATAAGTCTAAAATTCAATGTACCAACATACTAAACTACTCATGCCCTTGCTCATCTAGTGCATTCACAAAAGTATGCATACTAATTGAAATGACATGGAATCTTCATTCTACCAAATTGAGCATGTAAAACTATCCGAAGCATATATGTTTAATAAACTCCATAACACAATAACTTGGAATTTGGAAACCTTAAACATTGCATTTCAAATAAGCTAAACTGTCTCGTCCCAAGGACCTCTCCAAGGTCAGCCACCACACACATGTCACTCAGCACCGCCTCGTCGTCTTCCTTCAGTATTGCTTGCCTTTACCTTTATCTGCAGCAAGAGGAAATGCAACTAATAAGCATAAAGCTTAGCAAGTACTATCTAGCTCACAAAATCTCGAAATGTGCAAACATGCTTTTTAAATAATGTGAAAACACATGAGTTACTTTTATGCTGAAAAGAAACACTAAAACATGTATAACTCTAAACATGCATACTCAAGCATTAATAAGTCTTAACTCACTTTTTCTTGGCTTAACTTGAAACTTTAGCAATTCTTTAATTTTAAATCTTTTTTTAACTTTTAGAAAATTCTGCTAAAGCATATACTTGAAAATGATACTCACTTGGATCCACTTAAGACGTAAGTACCATCTTATGCGCGTTCCCTAAAAGGTTGGGGTAGCGAGCCGCCAATCCTATTAGAGCAGACCTTGGTCTACCAGGGCCAAGACCTTGGAATTGGACACCTGGATTTCTTTAACGATGCCCTTGGACGCCGGGTACTGGCCTTAGAAAATAAAATAGCTTTTCTCTCTTTTCTTTCTTATCTTTAAATGCCTTGGCATTTTATCGAACACCTTGGGTGCCCAAATCCCTAAGTCTTGACTTTTGGGGATTTCGTAAGGCCTTGGCCTTCTCTTTTCTTTTTCTTTATCTTTCTTTTCTTTTCTTATAGATTCCTTAGACCCTACACTCACATAGGGTACTCTATCAAATATATATATAAGCATAAAATGAACTAAGATCACATGCAAAATCTTAACTAAAGGTAAATATCACTTTTAAAACTTTTAAGGGAAATTCTTGCGGAAAAACCGTCTCTTACTGCAGGTGAGTAGTACTTACCTCGATATCTTGGACTTACAACCAAGAACGGCGTCGGAGGTTCCGGAGAAACTCGGAGTCTCGGAGATTTCTTCGCGCTCACGCGTTCCTCTCGTCGTGGGGATTCCGAATATCGGAAAATCTCTTGGAGGAGAGCCTTGGCCGGCCACCGCAGGAAAGCCCTAGGCTTGGTGTTTTCGCCCAAGGGAGGAGAGTGGGGCGGTGTGAGGGTTTGCGTGAGGAAAATAAAACTTCTCTCCTTAATTATCTATTTATACTTATGGGGGCGAATTTACCTAATTATACCTTATCTATTGTTTCGCTCAATTTATTTCAACAAAATCAAACCAGCGCAGCTGGTCCGCCCATTTTATCTCACAGCGTAGGTGAAGGGTTCGATTCCCACCTACGCGATTTTTTATTTATAATCCTTTTTGCCACTTTCGTTTACGGAAAAATTCTATAAAAATATCCATAAATTTGGAATAAATTCTAAGATATTTCTAAAATTAGTTTCGAGAATTTTCGGGCTATCTCTTTTAATAAAATACTAAACGGACTCGAAAAATTCCATAAAAATATTCTAAAAATTCCTAAAAATATCTAGAATATTTCTAAAATATTTTTAACTAATTTCAAGGACTTTAAGGACTTAAAAGGGAAATTTTGGGGCGTTACAATTGCAGCATACCACGATTATGAGATCTGGCAGATGGACGTCAAAACTGCGTTTCTGAATGGAAACCTCCTCGAGGAAGTGTACATGACACAACCTGAGGGTTTTGTAGATCCAAAGCATATTGGTAGAGTATGCAAGCTGCATAAGTCCCTTTATGGACTAAAGCAAGCTTCTCGTAGCTGGAATCTTCAATTCGATGATGCAATCAAACAGTTTGGTTTCATCAAGAATGAAGATGAACCATGTGTCTACAAAAGGGTTAGTGGGAGCACAGTTGTCTTCCTTGTTTTGTATGTAGATGACATACTACTCATTGGGAATGACATTCCTTCACTACAGTCTTTGAAGACTTGGTTGAGGAATTCCTTCTCAATGAAAGACTTAAGTGAAGCAGCCTATATTCTAGGCATAATGATCTATAGAGATAGATCTAAGAGATTGCTTGGCCTAAGTCATAGTACATACATTGATACCGTTTTGCAACGGTTTGCCATGCAGAATTCCAAGAAGGGAAATCTGCCAGTGTCACATGGCGTGAGTCTTTCGAAGACTCAAGGTCCCTCTTCTAGAGAGGAGAGAGACCGCATGAGCAAGATTCCTTAGGCCTCAGCCATAGGATCTATCATGTACGCCATGTTATGTACTCGTCCTGATGTCTCGTATGCTTTGAGCATGACGAGCAGATACCAGTCAGATCCAGGTGAACGTCACTAGATAGCAGTCAAGAATATTCTTAAGTACTTGAGAAGGACTAAAGAATATTTCTTGATATTTGGAGGCGAAGAGGAGCTAACTGTAAAAGGTTACAGTGATGCAAGCTTCCAAACTGACCAGGATGACTACAGATCGCAGTCAGGGTTCGTGTTTTGCTTAAATGGTGGCGCTGTCAGCTGGAAGAGTTCAAAGCAGGATACAGTTGCTGATTCTACAATAGAAGCTGAGTACATTGCTGCATCTGAGGCAGCAAAGGAGGCAGTTTGGATCCGCAAGTTCATTACTGAGCTTGGAGTGGTTCCTAGCATAGCCGACCCAGTACAGCTCTATTGTGACAACAATGGAGCTATTGCGCAGGCTAAGGAACCTCGGTCACACCAGCGGACCAAACACATACTACGGCGTTTCCATCTCATTCGAGAGATCATCGATCGAGGAGATGTGAAGATATGCAGAGTACCCATAGAGGCTAACATTGCAGATCCCTTGACCAAGGCTTTGGCACAGACCAAGCATGATGGTCACACTAGGTCATTGGGTATTAGATACTACAGTGATTGGCACTAGTTCTAGTGGGAGATTGTTAGTGAGAGGCCTAGAGCCAATCATGTGATGGTTGTTGTATGGACTCATTGTATCATATTTCATATATATATATAAAGGCATTTGATTATGGTTATTATACTTACTTGTATTGGTGCCAAATAATTAAGTGTAATAACGTCCTTGGTAGTAGGTTCATATCTATATCAATCGATTGGTTGAATCGATAGTGAGATGATATAGAGAACACTACTCTTAATTATTCCTAGTCAAGTATTAACATTCAGGGACAATGTTAATGCATAGAGACTAGCATGTAGGTCAACACGATGACTTGATCTCACAAGTCATGGATATGAGATATCAAGTTGACACATGAGTATGCATTGGAGAATGTATACTGAATGACCCACCATGAGAAAGTATCATGGATCGTCATATGAGTGTCATATACTTTCTCATGTGACTATTAGTATGACTATTAGTCCTTAGACCTGAAGTCACCATAGTTCCCTACATAAGGAGTTATGTACTTTGTTTTCGTCAAACGTCACCCGTAACTGGGTGGACTATAAAGGCGATTACTGGGTATGTAACAAATTATACGGAGGGATGTGAGTGATATAGATGGGATCTATCCCTCCTATATGACGGGAGAGATATCATAGTCTTGATAGAGTGAGATCACTAAGTGCATGGCCATGCCCAAATAAGGCAATATGAGATATTGAGCTTATTTGATTATAGTGAGTCTACTTGGAGTTCAAGACACATAGATTGATTGGAGGATGACACGGTCTATGCTTCATAGAAGATCAATCTAGATATCGACGATAGAAGGACATTGTCACATATTATGAAAGTCATAATTAGTAGTCACATTGGTGATGTTGGATCTCAACATTCTTGTAACTTGGGTAGCAATGATGTGTTGCTAGATACCGCTCATTGCTTATGTTTCTAAGAGGTTAGAAGCATTACCAACGTTACAAGAACCTATAGGGTCACACGCAAAGAACAAATAGATGGAGAAAAAAATGAAGTCAAGTTTGACTTGGCTAAATATGGAAAGTCTATAAAAGGCAAGTTTGACTTGACCCAAATTCAAATCAAGTTTGACTTGACTTGGTTCCACTTCAAGTTAGACTTGACATGGGAGAAGAAATGAAGTCAAGTTTGACTTGGCTAAATATGGAAAGTCCATAAAAGGCAAGTTTGACTTGACCCAAATCCAAATCAAGTTTGACTTGACTTGGTTCCACTTCAAGTTAGACTTGACATGGGAGA
Organism: Boesenbergia rotunda; assembly: GCA_024364735.1. Lineage (NCBI taxonomy): Eukaryota > Viridiplantae > Streptophyta > Magnoliopsida > Zingiberales > Zingiberaceae > Boesenbergia > Boesenbergia rotunda. Next base: position 18,568 of record JAGFNQ010009579.1, read on the forward strand.
AGAAATGGAGTCAAGTTTGACTTGACTAAATATGGAAAGTCCATAAAAGGCAAGTTTGACTTGACCCAAATCCACCTCAAGTTAGACTTGACTTAATGCCACATCATGGTGATGAATTGGCATGGAGCCAACCATTGATGATGCTCCACATCATCAAGAGCATTACCCCCCATTTGAATTTGAATTCAAATTGAAAGGGGGTTATGGCAGGCCACTTAATGGCCATTATGGCCGGCCACTTAATGGCCATTAATGGCCATTAGGTGGCCGGCCACAATGAGGTAAAAAGACCAAGTGTTGGTTCCATTTTTCTCAAGGTGTGTCTCTTCTTCTTCCTCCTCCAAGTGTTGGTGTTCTTCTTCTTCTTCTCCTCTTGGCCGAACCCTTGAAAGGTGCTAGCACACCTAAAGGGTTTCCTCCATCCACTTTGTTCGCGTGGATACTTCTAGAGGGACGGCACTTGACGTCCTAGAGATCCGACATCCAAAAGGAGCGAGCGGGATTAAGCGGGGCACACACCAAAGGTAAAATGGTTTATCCCTCTTTAGATCTAGGAGTAGATCGAGTTTTGAGCATGAAATGAATACGTGATTTTTCGTTTCGGAATTTTTTCTTCGCACGAGATCCATGGCTTTGGGTTCTCGGGGTTTCCGCGACGCGAAAAGGCGGTTTTCGAGGCCTGAAAAACCCAACACTAGGTTGGTTCAATACAGTATAATAAGAACGTTGCCTAGACTTGGTTCGATACTCTAATCCAGATCGATTAAGAACGGACTTCTGCTTTCCAAGGATCATGTCAAGACCCTTGGAACCCGAAGTGAACCGTTCTAAGCCAACTCTGAGCACTTTGACTTGAGTCTTCAGGAAGGAATTCTCTTCCTCAAGTTTTTGGACTTGGGTTATGCTTCCTTCCTGAACTGGATCAGTCAAGGACCTCGAGTTGACTTCCTCTTTCAGGAGTTTTACTTCCTGTCGGAGGGACTCGACCCAGATTTTGGCTTTCACCAAGATGCGAGATAAATAGGAAATTAATTTTGAAAGTTCATATTCTGAGTAACCTCTTACCGTTATTTGCCCGTTTTCCGAGATTGTAAGTTTTCCGTCATCTGGTTCTGATTCTGATCTGGTGTCGATGTCTTTCGAAGCGGTTAAGGTGAGAAGATTCGCGTGTGGGACTTCTTCTTCTTCTTCGGAGGAAGATTCATCCCACGTGGCTTGGAGAGCCTTCTTCCTTCTTTGCTTCCTTCAGATTGGGGCACTCTGACTTGTAATGTCCCATTTTATTGCACTCGTAGTAGGTAACATTGGGTTTGCTCTTCGAGCTTATTGAAGGATCTGATGGATCTTCCTTTCTTCGGCTTGCTTTCTTCTTGTTTGTTTGGTGTTTTAGCTCCTTGTAGTAGTCTCGAGCTAGCCGAACCAACTTGGGTTGATCCCCTTCACTATCTTCTGAATCTGAGTCTGAGTCGGACTCGGGTGCTAGTTGAGGCTTCTTCTTGGGGGCTTTTCCTTGAGGTTTTCCTGCAATGAAAGCAATACTCTTCTTGACCAAAGTGGAGTTAGTCTGTTCATGCAGTTCTAATTCAGAAAAAAGTTTATCTAATTTAATTTTAGAAAGGTCCCTGGAAACCTTGTAGGCATCTACCATGGATGCCCACAGTGTGTTCCTTGGGAATGCGTTTAGTGTATACCTGATTAGGTCACGGTTCTTGACCTTGTGACCTATCGTATGCAACCTATTCATCAGCTCCTGGATTCTGGCGTGGAGCTGTGCTGCTGATTCTCCTTCGTTCATTTTGATCGTGTAGAGTCTGTTTAGCAATAGATCTCTTTTGCTGATCCTCGTGTCGGAAGTACCTTTGTGCAGCTCAATCAGCTTGTTCCAAAGCTCTTTAGCACTGTTGAAGGGTCCCACCCGGTTCAGTTCCTCCTTGGTCGAACCGCATTGCAGAGTCTGGGTTGCCTTTGCATCAGCCTCAATCTTCTTCTTCAGCGAGGCGTCCCATTCAGTATAATGTTGTGCCACTCCTTCTGTGTTCTTGGGAATTTCCAGGCCAAATTGGATGATTATCCATATGTCCACCTGAGTTTTCAGGTGGACTTCCATCCTATTTTTCCAGTAGGAGAAATCTTCTCCACTAAAAAGAGGAGGTCTGACAGTGCTGAATCCCTCTTGCATGACCATTAATATTTTCTGGAAAAAATTAACACAAAACCTTGTTCGAAGACTGAGTCTTGGATTAGTAGTGTGGAAAAAATTAATAGCAACGGAAAAAAGATCTTGCACCAACCTCGATTAACGAGAAAGATTCGAAAAAAATTAAAAATTTCGTAAATCTGAAAAAAAACTCTCAAACTGGTGGTTGCACCAAGTTTGAGCCACCCGCTCTGATACCACTTGTTGGATCGGAGAAAATCGATAGAGGGGGGGGGTGAATATCAATCTCAAATTTTTCGAAAAAGTAGAGCGATTATGCACCGGAAAATAATAAAACAATCACGAACACAAGTTGTTTTTACTTTGTTCGGAGTTGTGGTTGGCTCCTACTCCAAGGCAAACGGTCCTTGACCGTTTATGTTGGGCAATTCTATATTCGGAAAAATCTTTTACAACTTCGAGTACAGATATAGAATTGAAATTGACAGTACAACACTTTTCGTAAATTAAATGTTACCGACGCTCGAGGTGGATGGAAGTCCAGAGCAGAGGGGTGTCGTCGGCGCTGGAATTGTGAAGTCGGAGCTTGTTGGAGCGTAGTGCTTGAACGAAAGTGTTTGGAGCGATGTGAGCGAGATTGTTTGAAGCCTTGGGGATGAACCCCTATTTATAGCAGCCATAGGGGTGCCTGTATCGATGGGGGCGCCTGACACGTGGCCTCTCCTGCGCGAACTCCAATCCGCATGCTCGGTCAGCGCTTATCCCCTTCACTGAGGCGCCTGGGCTGATGGGGACGCCTGTGTTAACACAGGCGCCTGAGCTGACTTGGTCCAGAGGCTTCGTGGCAGTTTGCTTCGAGGGTTTTGATTTTGCCTTGAACTGGGGCGAACGTATCCATCCAGGTGCCTAGCCCAGTGAGGTGCCTCACTCCATTGAGGCGCCTGAGCTGCAGAAACCTGTTCCTTCGTTCCCTGCAACCAAGGTTAGTTCCAAAACACACAAAGCAAGAATGTTAGACATTATTTACAACCTAAGCTGTCTTGGTTCTAACTTTGGGTCTCCCAAGTGGAACCCTAGGTCAAACCGACGCCTACTGTTCCCTCGCATGGGGAACGCATCCTCACCTACTCCTCTCAGGAGAGTTTACCTTTTGCCAACCGGCTCCTCCGGTTGGACTTTTGCCCAATCCTCCCAATCAGGTCTTCGTGCCCAGTCTGCGACAAGGACTTCTTGCCCAACATCCAGTTAGGTCTTTGGTGCTCAGCCCTTTTCCAGGACATCTTGCCCAGCCCTTTGCCAGGACTTATTGCCTAGTGTACCTAGGACTTTCCTGCACACTTAGTAAGCTTGTTAGATCACAATAACACCTTAACTTCTGAACCCTTTGCCATTATCAAAACACAGGTTTGACTTTGGTGCTTCCGACACCATCAATAACAACAACTCTTGTGACATTGCTTACTCGTAGGTCCACTTTGCCCTTTGTTAATGATCTAGCTCTTCAAAGGCCATGCACATTAGTACAAATGTGAGATGCACAACCGGTATGTAATATCCAATAAGAGGAAATAGATAGATTGACTTCTATAACAAAAATACTTGAGGCAGAAGTCTCACTTCTTTTCTTCTTTACTTCCTCTAGGTAGAGTTTGCAATTCCGCTTCCAATGTCCGGTCTCACCATAGTAGATGTAGGTCCCTTCCTTAGGCACCCCGCCTTTGGCCTTCAGTGCAGTAGAGTTGGCCTTGCCTTTGGCTTGGGTCTTACCCTTGCCCTTAGACTTCTATTTGCCTTTGCCCTTCTGTACCATCAGTACATTACTGGTCTTGGTTTTCTTGAGATTGGGTTCAGTAGTTCTAAACATGCTGAGCATCTCAAGCAATGGATTGTCAATTTCGTTCATGTTATAGTTCATGACAAATTGATTGTACCCTTTCGACAACAATTGCAGGATAAGGTCCATGGCCAATTCTTGACCAAGTGAAAATCCTAGTCTTTCAAGGTACTCGACATACTCAATCATCTTGAGTACGTGAGTTCCTACGGGAGTTCCTTCTTGCATCTTCATGCAAATAGGGTTTAAGGCACCTCAAACCGCTCGCCTAGCTTGCCCTTGATATAGTTGTTTTAAGTGCTCAACCATATCATGAAGGATCATATAAGGTGTGCAGAGGCGGGGGTGAATGCACTTTTCGGATCTTGGATCTCTACAGAATTGTTAGCGCAGCAGAAATAATATGAAAAGAAATCAAACACAATGCTAACACTTATCGTTTACTTGGTATCCACCCAGATGGGTGACTAGTCGAAGGATCCACGCCGCGAGCACCACTTTTCACTATCGAAAAGTCTCCTTGAGATGGAGAAACCTTTACAGCAAGATCTTCCTCTTTACAGATGCAGACAATGCGAGAGAGGAAGTAAGAATTACTCTACACACGAGCAGCACTTCGACACTGTACGGAACCGTACCGTGCACGTACAAAAAGTGCTCCTTTTATAGGTGAACAGGACAGATTCGCAATCTGTCCAACCCGCACCAGTCGACTGCCCCTGGGGCAGTCGATTGGCCTAGCATTAATTGCTAGCCAACGGCTAGTTTCGGGGTATACCAGTCAACTGCCCAACGGCCAGTCGACTGGTCCGACGCTGCAAACTATTTGTGAGTTTTGGCAGTCGACTTCCACAGGGCCAGTCGACTGCCCTGCCTCACAGCTCAGCTCCAGCCACTCCGGACCTTCTCCTTCACGTGTGCCTTCAAGTCTGCTCCCTTGGCTTGCCCCTTGAAGTCCTCTTCCTCTATCTATCGTCCCTCGGATGCGCACGCAAGCCTTCCCTTGGCTTGCCTCCATGCCACCCTTCACGTGTGCCCTTGATGTCCACTTCCCGGCTTGCCCTTGGAGCTCTCCTCCCTCGGCTCTCGTCCCTCGGATAAGTCCACCATGTGTGATTCTCCAAGTCCTGCAAACTCAATCACACATATCAAATACAACATAACACTCTAACTTTGACCATATTCACCCACACATCAAAACCATGATCTTTCAATCATTTAAAGACCGATTGCCTCAATAATCTTCCCCTTTTTGATGTGTGGCAATATGTTTAAGTTAGAGATAAACAATAACCACAATAGCAATAGCAAAGGATAGCAATTGAACAAGCATGAGATATAGTAGCCCTAAGGGTAACCTCCCCCTTAACCTATGTCTTCTCCCAATTTTCAATTTTAACCTACATCCAAGTTAAGTTACCACTTAACATCAACAATATGTTAAAAATTGTAAGACATATCAGAACCTAAGAGGCACCTCCCCCTTAATCCATGTCTTCTCCATTTTAACCATTCAAGTTCTAAGTTAGAAAGAAAACCTTAAACTATCCATTCCAAGTTGAAATTCTAACTTAAACCACCCATTCTCCCCCTTTGATACCATCAAAATAATTGCCTCAAGCAACCAAAACCCATGGCATCAAATGAGAGAATTTTCAATTTCTAAAATTTCTCACAGTGGCTGAAAATCTGCGTGCCAGTCGACTGCCCATGGGGCAGTCGACTGATACGCTATCAGTGACCAATTTCAGCTTTTCTGCCGAATTTCAGAAACTCCCAGAAAATTCCAAAAAATTCCAAAAATTATAAAATTTTGCATACATGTTTGAGATGTTATACTCTATCAGGGAAAAATATTAAACCATATAAAATTTCAAACATGCATGACTTTTGATAAAAATCCAAAAGCTTTGAAAACAACTACATTTTGTATCAAACCTTGAAACCAATTTTGCAATCATATGACTTTTAAAAACATGACAAAGTATGTAAAGCATAAAATGGTTTTCAAAGGTTAAAAATGTCCAACTATGATCATTGGGCAAAGTGTTCATTGATTAAACACTTGCCATCCCCATAGTTGGTCTAATTTTCATATTTTGATACTCTCAATGGTTCAACAATGTGCCACAAGCACAAGTGATCCAAATGTATCACCCTAATGGATCAAGCACCATTTTCCAAAACTAATCTCTCCAAGTTCACCCTACACTTCCACAAAACAGATTCCAAGGCCTCTTCTTAAGGATGTAAACTCCGATTCGGGAAGAGGCTTGGTAAAGATGTTGGCTAGGTTTGACTTTGATTCAACATAGTTTAATTCTATGTCTCCCCTTGCCACATGGTCTCTAATGAAGTGATGTTTCACTTCAATGTGTTTTTTCGAGAATGGTGAACCAGATTTTTGCTTATGTTGATTGTACTTACATAATCACACAAGACTTTGACCTTGGTGTAATGTAACTTATAATCTTCTAAGGTGTGCATGATCCAAAGGAGTTGAGAAACACACCCACCCATTGCCACATATTCCGCTTCCGTTGTTGATAGGGCAACGCATGGTTGTTTCCTACTACTCCAACTAACTAAGGAAGACCCAAGGAATTGACACCCTCCACTTGTACTCTTCCTATCTAACTTACAACCCGCATAGTCCGAGTCGGTGTATCCAATTAGATCAACACTAGGGGTTCTAGGATACCAAAGTCCGACATGTTGGGACCGGGTGCATGTTGACATGGATACGGGTTCGTAATTTTAAAAAATAATTACGTGCAGCGGAAGAATTAGCATAAATAATTTCTCAAATTATTTTAACCACGTATCTAGCATGCAACCTTATGATGTGTGGACATGATCATAAATTAAAATTTTTGCAGAAAGTAAACTAATTTACTCAATATCTCGCGTAACTCGAAGTAAGGGACGAGATCCAACCGTAGCGTCCCTTGGAAGCTCCGCCTCTATTCGCGTCCACGCCGAGTTCTCTTCGGGATGACTTCGCAAATCCATGAGTTTTGTGCCGACGAGAACTACTAGATTCTCCAAAGGCACAACTAGAATATCAAGAGAGAGAGATGGAAACTAAGCACCAAGTAACGGAATCAAGATTCCGGGGAAAGGAAGGAGTTGCGACCCGCTTCTTCTTCTTCTTTGGCACCTTCTTGGTGGAGGAGGCTCACGGCAACCCTAGGTGGTGCGCCGGCCCTAGGGGAGGAGAGAGGGCGCCGACCCTAGAGAGAGAAAGAGGGCGCCGACCCTAGAGAGTGAGAGGGAGAGAATAAGAGAGAGAGAGAGAGCTTGCTACTTTATCTCTTAATTGGAATTCAAGTCTTGCCTTGGTTCCTTTATATAGTAGTCTCTCCATCGCCATGTCTCCCTTTTAACGGAATAAATTTTTATAAGAAATTTATCCTATAAATTTTCTTATGAATTATTCCGTTATGCCAAGTTTTATTATAACTAAATTTATAATAAAAACAAACACATCTCTCCTTTTATTATGGAATAAATTTTCACAAGAAATTTATTATATAAATTTTTCTTATCATGGAAAAATCAATTCATAATTGATTTTATAAAATAAAATAAACCAATCCATGGTTCATTTTAATTTTCATAAAAAGAATAAATTTATAAATTTTTCTTATCATGGAAAAATCAATTCATAATTGATTTTATAAAATAAAATAAACCAATCCATGGTTCATTTTAATTTCCATAAAAAGAATAAATTTATTATATAAATTTTTTCTTATCATGGAAAAATCAATTCATAATTGATTTTATAAAATAAAATAAACCAATCCAAGGTTTATTTTAATTTCCATGAAAATAAATCTCTTTATATAAATTTCTTTATATAAATTTCTTTATATAAATTTATAAAACAAATCGCGCTTGATTTATTTTATAATTTAAACCAAAAAATTGGTTTCCCTCCTTTATTGTGGCCGGCCAAACCAAAGAGGGTGGGCACCCTCTTTGGCCGGCCACACCAAGCCAAACCTTTGCGAATTAAACTCATTTAATTTGTCCAATAAGCCTTCAAAAGACATAGCCATTTTAAGCTTCCGGTGCGCCTCTGATAAATTCAGATTCAACTTATTTCTCTTGATCGAAAAATCCAATTTTCAACTCATTTTAAATCCCTCGGATTACTCGTAGTGCGTGTGACTAAATAGGCTTTTGATTTATGTTGGCCGTCTATAATTCATCAATTATAGAACGATCATGAGTGACACCTAGTAGTACATCATGATCCCCAATTAATCGAAAGATCAACGGTTGACCTCAGAAATAATTTTGAAACCCTTCAGCAGCTCTAATGAATCGTGCCTCATTCCCTTCACCATCTTATACCCACTTGGTTCAGGACATGGTCTATGTGTGTCAGTCCCCACTAGGCTGACTACGTCACACCTAGCCCAAGTAATGTCTTTCTCGTCCAATGGATTTCTAATTACTCTCATGTATTTAAGAGACTCATACTCTAAACATGTCATGCTCTGGCCAGAGGCTTTGAGTAAAAATCCGACGATAGGCCTTGGGTATACATCTCCTCTCAAGGAGTGGTGAATCCTTTGTAGGCTGTTCAAACATCTTCGGGCACTTCGGCTTATACCCAACTATCCTGGGTCCACACCTCCTTGGAGATGCTTGCTTAAGATGTTAAAGTATATGTCTCCATGACCAAGATGACTTGAACACCGCAAGTCAAAGGAACATCGCACCTAAGCTGTGGTAAGAACTTCACTGACATGTCTATATATAGACTACCATGTGAAGTTTTACAGCCAGTCACTCCAATGAACTAGTTCCCTTAACTAGCATTCATGTTTATCTCCGGACATCCCAATGTCACCAGCCAGTGAGAATCAGCTGATTAGAGAATAACCCATGCTAGTCTCAACTGAATTGATAGTGCCCGTATTTATCAATTCATCGACTAGAGACAATTTCAATACTTCACAATTGCACATGTAGAGATAATCACTAGTTGTGAATTCATCACAAATTCTCTCATGCTGTGAATTGTATTACGGACATTTAGTAAATGAGTTTAAGATCCCAATCAAATACACAAACACGTATACTCAAATAGTGAATTTTCATTTATTAAAATAAATGTTTACAATCATAAGGCGATTGCCTTAGGACACTTCTCTCATATTACTAACACGACATTGAGGGTGCCTTTTACATACCTCAAGATCCTCTTGACTACAACTAAATGGGACTCTTTGGCACAAGATTGGTACCTTGCACACATACCTACCATAAAAAGTATGTCGGGTCTACTAGCGGTTAGGTATAGGAGGCTACCAATCATGCTCCTATATTGTTTAGAGTCTACCATTTTCCCTTCAATGTCACTATCCATTTTCACATTGGTTCCTATGGGTGTAGATGCTACCTTAGCATTTTCTAAACCAAATTTCTTTAACATCTCCTCAGCATATTTTCTTTGAATAACATGTGTACCTTCATTAGTTTGCTTGACTTGAAGGCCTAAGAAGAAGGTTAACTCTCCTACAAGACTCATCTCAAATTCATCTTCCATACACTTGATGAATTCTTGTAGAAAGTCATTATTTATTGACCCAAAAATGATATCGTCTACATAGACTTGGGCAACAAATATGTCCTTGTCCTTAGATTTTAGGAACAATGTAGGGTCAATTGTTCCTCTCCTAAACCCGTTAGACACTAAAAATGAAGAAAGCCTTTCATACCAAGCACGGAGAGCTTGTTTCAATCCATATAAGGCTTTTCTTAATTTGAACACGTGTCTTGGATAATTGGGGTCCTCAAACCCGGGGGATTGTTGTACATATACCTCTTCCTTAATGATTCCATTAAGGAATGCCAACTTCACATCCATTTGGTGGAGTGTGAAACTCATGTGAGTGGCATAGGCTAGTAGAATTCTAATTGATTCTAACCTAGCTACGGGAGCATAAGCCTCATCATAATCTAGTCCCTCAACTTGGTTAAACCCCCTAGCTACCAATCTAGCCTTGTTCCTAGTGATTTTACCTTGGTCATCTAGTTTGTTCCTAAAGACCCATCTTGTGGTTACAATGGTACAATCAGTAGGCCTAGGAACTAACTCCCAAACTTCACTCCTCTCAAATTGATTTAGCTCTTCTTGCATGGCTAAGACCCAATCAACATCTCCCAATACTTCATCAATGGACTTAGGTTCTAATTGGGAGATAAGAGCTATTTGACTTATTTGATCCCTAAAGTAGGACCTAGTCCTTACTCCTTGAGTGACATTACCCACTATTTGGTCAATAGGGTGATCATGGTGATGTCTCAAGGGTCTAGAGGTTGTGAGTTCATTTACTCCTTCTTCCTCATCCTCTAGGGTACTTCTTACTCCCCCTTGATCATTGCCCTCCAAATGTAGGTCTTGGATTCTTTGGGAAAAGGGTTGGACCTCTTCTATATCCTTATCAATTGAAGCCTTTCTAGGGTAGGTACTAGTTGTTTCATCAAATTTGACATTTGGGGACTCCTCAATCACTTTTGTCCTCTTGTTGTACACTCTATAACCCCAACTAGTCAATGAGTACCCGACTAGAATTCCTTCATCTGCTTTTGACTCAAATTTCCTTAGATCATCTTTGGTGTTTAAGATGTAAGCTTTACATCCAAAGATTCTAAAATAATGTACCTATGGTACTCTTCCATTCCACAATTCAAAAGGTGTTTTCCCTAGAAACTTATGTACCAACACCCGATTTTGAATATAGAAAACGGTGTTAACCGCTTCGGTCCAAAAGTAGCTAGGAAGAGAATATGCATTAAGCATAGTCCTAGCAGCTTCTTGTAGGGCTCGGTTTTTCCTCTCAACTACCCCATTTTGTTGAGGAGTCCTCGGGCATGAAAACTCATGCTTGTACCCATTTTCAACACAAAATTGTGTGAAATTAGTGTTTTGGAACTCCCCACCATGGCCACTGCTAATTCGGTTTATTTTGATGTTCTTTTCATTTTCTACCCTTTTACTAAATCCTATAAAGATCTCTAGAGTATCATCCTTATGTTTCAAGAAATAAACCCATGTGAATCTAGAGAAATCATCTACTATAACTAGACAATATTTACTCCCTACAAGTGAGGGAGTACTATGGCAATTAAACAAATCTATGTGCAAAAGCTCTAACGGCAAAGAAGTAGTGGTTAGAGTTTTACCTTTGTGTGATGCTTTCGATTGCTTACCCTTTTGGCATGCATCACACAACTTATTCTTCTCATACTTGATCATTGGTAGCCCCTTCACCAACTTTTCCTTGGCCACTCTTGCAATGCTCCTCATGTTGATGTGTCCAAGTCTTCGGTGCCACAACCACCCTTTTTCTTTAGACATGAGACACTTAACAACATTGTTAGTAACATAGGTAAGATAAAGATAATATAAATTCGCTTCTCTAAACCCTTCTAATATGATAGCACTTGATTAATTGTGTCTAATGATGCATTTTCTAGCATGAAATTCAACTTTAAACCCGACATCACATAATTGGCTTACACTTAATAATTGAACTTCATGTCTTTGATCAAAAGTACCTTATGTATGGAAATAGTGGGAGATACCTCAATTGTGCCCCTACCAATGATTCTCAACTTTCCACTATTCCCAAAGGAGACGGTCCCTTCTCTTAGGTAGCTAATAGTGGTGAACTTACTCACATCCCCGGTCATGTGTCTTGAGCATCCACTATCTACTATCCACATTGTTGGGGCCTCCTTCACCGTTACCTAAACAACACTGAAAATATACTCTTTTGGTACCCATATCTTTGATCCATAAGCATCATTTAGAAATCTCTTAGGTACCCATGCCTTCTTTGTGGTTCCTCTACCCCCTAGTCTCCTAGATGCACCAATCCTACCGGTGAGACAAAGGCTACCTCCTTTGTCTTAGGCCTATAACCCAACCCGACTTTGTTGTTCACATCCGTTTGACTGTTAATGATCATATCTAGGTTACTTGATCCTACTTGGAATTTCCTAAGGGCCTTTGTGAGGTCATCTACCTGTTTCCTTAATTCACTATTTTCATTTTCAAGGTGTGAAGCATGTGAAGAGGTAGAACTAGCATGCAAATCTTTATGTTTAGTAGCTTCTACTCTAAGCATGGTAATTTGTTCTTTTAAATCCTTAACTTTACTTCTAGCCATAGCTAAGTCCATGTTTGTGCTAGAAATTATTTTCACTAAAGTAGAGGAGGGTAAGTGGTATACCTCACTTACCGAAGCTTCTGACTCTGATGATGAAGTGGAGGAGATCTCATCGTCACTGCTTGAGCTTCTTTCATCGTCTGATGAGTTTGAGTGATCTTGTGCCATAAGAGCAAAATGGGAGACTTGCTCTTCTTCTTCCTCTGAGGATGAGGGATCATCCCAAGTTGCCTTGAGGTTGGTGGCACCCTTCTCCTTTCCCTTTGATTTCTTCTTGTCACTCTTCCTCTTCTCTTCCTTCTTGTCATCCCTTTTCTTCAATTGGGGGCACTCGTTCTTCATATGTCTCTCTTGATGGCAGTTGTAGCATATTATGTCCTTGGCCTTACCCTTACCTTTGGCCCCTTTCCTGCATATGATTTGTTAGATAAACTTTTAAATGCTCTACGAAAATTTCTTACCATAAACGCCTCTTGATCGCTATCCAAGGAGGTGCTAGATTCTTCTGAGTCTGACGAGGATGAGTAGACCACCTTCTTCTTCTCCTTCCTTTTCTTCTTCTCCTTTTCTGCAACAAAAGAAATACCTTTCTCTTTTGCCGAAACATTAGCTTGCTCGTGTAGCTCAAATTCACAGAAAAGATCATCTAATTTAACAATTGACAAATCCCTCGATACCTTGTATGCATCAACCATGGATGCCCACAAGGTGGTTCTCGGGAAGGCTTGTAATACATACCTGACGATGTCCCGGTTCTCTATCTTCTCTCCAATCACATGGAGCTCGTTTATCACTTCCTTTACCCTTCCATGTAGCTGGCTGACGGTCTCGTTGCTCTTCATGGAAAGGGATTGCAGTTGGGCCACTAGCAGGTCTTTCTTGGCTCTTCTGGAATCGTTTGACCCCTCGTTCAGTTCAACCAACTTGTCCCATAGTTCCTTGGCGCTCTTGAATGATCCCACCTTGTTCAGTTGCTCCTTTGAGAGCTCACATTGCCATGTGGTGGTGGCCTTGGCATTTGATTGCGCCCTCTTCATCACCTCCTTCAACCATGATCTCATTGGTGTTGGGTCTCCTCTTTCATCGACGGGCGCCTCTAAGCCTTCTGCAACACTTATCCAATTTTCAATGTCATTCATAAGGTAGTATTGCATCCTACCTTTCCAATACGCGAAGTCGTTCCCGTCGAAGAACGGAGGTCGTGCGGTGGAGTATCCCTCTTGAAACGCCATCACAATTGTTCCGGTTGACTGTTAGATCTTCCAAAACGCACCGGCTCTGATACCAACTGAAGGATCGTATAAGGCGTGTAGAGGGGGGGGGGGTGAATGCACTTTTTCAGATCTTGGATCTCTATAGAATTGTTAGCACAACGGAAATAATATGAAAAGAAATCAAACACAATGCTAACACTTATCGTTTACTTGGTATCCACCTAGATGGGTGACTAGTCCAAGGATCCACGCCGCGAGCACCACTTTTCACTATCGAAAAGTCTCCTTGAGTGGAGAAACCTTTACAGCAAGATCTTCCTCTTTACAGATGCAGACAATGCGAGAGAGGAAGTAAGAATTACTCTACACACGAGCAGCACTACGACACTGTACGGTACTGTACCGTGCACGTACAAAACGTGCTCCTTTTATAGGTGAACAGGACAAATTCACAATCTGTCCAGCCCGCACCAGTCGACTGCCCCTGGGGCAGTCGACTGGCCTAGCATTAATTGCTAGCCAACGGCTAGTTTCGGGGTATACCAGTCGACTGCCCAACGGCCAGTCGACTGGTCCGACGCTGCAAACTTTCTGTGAGTTTTGGCAGTCGACTGCCACAGGGCCAGTCGACTGCCCTGCCTCACAGCTCAGCTCCAGCCACTCCGGACCTTCTCCTTCGCGTGTACCTTCAGGTCTGCTCCCTTGGATTGCCCCTTGAAGTCCTCTTCCTCTGGCTATCGTCCCTTGGATGCGCACGCAAGCTTCCCTTGGCTTGCCTCCATGCCACCCTTTACGTGTGCCTTTGAAGTCCACTTCCAGGCTTGCCCTTAGAGCTCTCCTCCCTCGGCTCTCGTCCCTCGGATAAATCCACCATGTGTGATTCTCCAAGTCCTGCAAACTCAATCACACATATCAAATACAACATAACACTCTAACTTTGACCATATTCGCACACACATCAAAACCATGATCTTCCAATCATTTAAGGACCGATTGCCTCAACATATCATGTGCATCCATATTCTCTTCTTGCTTCTGAACTCAATGTTCATGATGGCAAGCATGAGGCATGATACATCAAATGCATCATCCTGATGCTTCTTGTAAGCATCCTTTTCGATGTGTGTGGCGGTAGTGATTGGTGCTTCTGGAAGAGGTTGTTTTACGACGTACAGTTTTCGTTCTTGTTTGAGGATGATCCTCAAGTTTCTATACCAGTTCAGAAAATTAGCTCCATTGAGCTTGTCCTTCTCAAGGACGGATCACAGAGAGAGAGTATTTGATGCGTTAGACGACATGGTGATCTACAACAGTAAAATATACATAAATAAGTATCATATCTAGATTATTTAATTAGGACATTAATTAAATAACACTCCTACTAAATTGTAGAGTTTTGGTAGGGGCTAGTCATGGATGTAGGCAAACTAAATTTGCCCACACTACTAGCTCCATACCCAATAACGACTACATTCATGTGAGACAAGATCCATATTATACCTGTAGGGACCGGGTGCATGTTGACATAGATACGGGTTCGTAATTTTTAAAATTAATTACGTGCAGCGGAAGAATTAGCATAAATAATTTCTCAAATTATTTTAACCATGTATCTAGCATGCAACATTATGATGTGTGGATATGATCATAAATTAAAATTTTACAGATAGTAAACTAATTTACTCAATACCTTGCGTAACTCGAAGTAAGGGACGAGATCCAACCGTAGCGTCCCTTGGAAGCTCCGCCTCTATTCGCGTCCACACCGAGTTCTCTTCAGGATGAATTCGCAAATCCACGAGGTTTGTGCCGACGAGAACTACTAGATTCTCCAAAGGCACAACTAGAATATCAAGAGAGAGAGATGGAAACTAACCACCAAGTAACGGAATCAAGATTCCGTTGGAAGGAAGGAGGAGTGACCCGCTTCTTCTTCTTCTTCGGCACCTTCTTGGTGGAGATGGCTCATGGCAACTTAAAGGGGGCGCCTGCCCTAGAGGGTGGAGGAGGCGCCGGCCCTAGAAGATGGAGAGGGCGCCGGCCCTAAAGGAAGGAGAGGGAGAAAAGGAGAGAGAGAGAGGGCTTGCTACTTGATCTCTTAATTGGAATTCAAGCCTTGCCTTGGTTCCTTTATATAGTAGCCTCTTATCGCCAAGTCTCCTCTTAACGGAATTTTTCATAAGAAATTTATCTTTATAAATTTTTCTATGAATTATTCCGTTATACCAAGTTTTTATTATAACTCTATTTATAATAAAAACAACCATTTCTCCCCTTTTATTATGGAATAAAATTTATCATAAATTTTTCTTATCATGGAAAAATCAATTCATAATTGATTTTATAAAATAAAATAAACCAATCCATGGTTCATTTTAATTTTCATAAAAAGAATAAATTTATTATATAAAATTTTCTTATCATGGAAAAATCAATTCATAATTGATTTAAAAAATAAAATAAACCAATCCATTGTTCATTTTAATTTCCATAAAATGAATAAATTTATTATATAAATTTTTCTTATCATGGAAAAATCAATTCATAATTGATTTTATAAAATAATCCAATCCAAGGTTTATTTTAATTTCAATGAAAATAAATCTTTTTATATAAATTTCTATATATAAATTTATAAAACAAATTGCGCTTGATTTATTTTTTAATTTAAACCAAATAAATTGGTTTCCCTCTTTTATTGTGGCCGACCAAACCAAAGAGGGTGGGCACCCTGTTTGGCCGGCCACACCAAGCCAAACCCTTGCGAATTAAACTCATTTAATTTGTCCAATAAGCCTTCAAAAGACTTAGCCATTTTTAGCTTCCGGTGCGCCTCTGATAAATTCAGATTCGACTTATTTCTCTTGATTGGAAAATCTAATTTTCAACTCGTTTTAAATCCCTCGGATTACTCGTAGTGCGTGTGACTATATAGGCTTTCGATTTATGTTGGCCGCCTATAATTCATCAATTATAGAACGATCATGAGTGGCACCTAGTAGTACATCATGATCCCCAATTAATCGAAAGATCAACGGTTGACCTCAGAAATAATTCTGAAACCCTTCAGCAGCTCTAATGAATCGTGCCTCATTCCCTTCACCATCTTATACCCACTTGGTTCAGGACATGGTCTATGTGTGTCAGTCACCACTAGGCTGACTACGTCACACCTAGCCCAAGTAATGTCTTTCTCGTCCAACGGATTCTAATTACTCTCATGTCTTTCAGAGACTCATACTCTGAACATGTCATGGTCTGGCCAGAGGTTTTGAGTAACAATCCGACGATAGGCCTTGGGTATACATCCCCTCGCAAGGAGTGGTGAATCCTTTGTAGGCTGTTCAAACATCTTCGGGCACATCGGCTTATACCCAACCATCCTGGGTCCACACCTCCTTGGAGATGCTTGTTTAAGATGTTAAAGTATAAGTCTCCATGACCAAGATGACTTGAACACCGCAAGTCAAAGGAACATCGCACTTAAGCCGCAGTAAGAACTTCACTGACATTTCTATGTGTAGACTACCATGTGAAGTTTTACAGCCAGTCACTCCAATGAACTAGTTCCCTTAACTAGCATTCATGTTTATCTTCGGACATCCCAATGTCACCAGCCAGTGAGAATCAGTTGATTAGAGAATAACCCATGCTAGTCTCAACAGAATTGATAGTGTCCTTATTTATCAATTCATCGACTAGGGACAATTTCAACACTTCACAATTGCACATGTAGAGATAATCACTATTTGTGAATTCATCACAAATTCTCTCATGCTGTGAATTGTATTGTGGACATTCAGTAAATGAGTTTAAGATCCTAATCAAATACACAGACATGCATACTCAAATAGTGAATATTCATTTATTAAAATAAATATTTACAATCATAAGGCGATTGCCTTAGGACACTTCTCTCATATTACTAACAAACTCCCACATGGCCTAATGTCAATCGCTACGGTATCCAATACCACAGGCTAATACATGACCCTCAAACTTACTTTGAGGTAAGGCCTTAGTTAAAGGATCCGCTAAATTCCTTTCAGTGTGAATTTTCTCAATTTGTATATCATTCCTACTTATAATCTCTCTGATCAGATGATAGCAGCGAAGCACGTGTTTGGATCGCTGATGAGACCTTGTTCCTTTGCTTGTGCAATAGCTCCATTGTTGTCGCAATAAACCGGTATTGCTTCATCAATGGTTGGAACCTCACCAAGTTTTGAGACAAACTTCTAGATCCAGACTGCTTCCGTGGTAGAATCCGCTACGGTGTCTTGTTTGGAACTCTTTCAACTTATTGCGCCTCCATTCAAAGTAAATATGTATCCAGACTGAGATTTGGAGTCATCCTTATCTGTCTGGAAACTGGCATCAGTATACCCACGTATTACCATATCTCCTTCTCCATATATTAGGAACACATCCTTAGTTCTTCATAAGTACTTAAGGATTGTCTTGACAGCCGCCCAATGATCCATTCCTGGATCAGACTGGTATATGCTCGTGACGCTCAGAGCATATGATACATCGGGCCTAGTACATAACATAGCATACATGATAGATCCAATCGCGGATGCATAAGGAATCTTATTCATGCAAATCCTCTCGTCTTTTGTGCGCGGACACATATACTTTGAAAGGTTGATCCCATGCCTGATGGGAAGGTAACCTTTCTTGGATTCCGACATGCTAAACCTTTTTAGCACTCGGACTATATATGTAGACTGCGAAAGACTAAGCAACCATTTTGATATATCTCTATAGATATTAAGCCCAAGGATATAGGTTGCTTCTCCCAGGACTTTCATGGAGAATGTTTTGGACAACCAAATTTTAACCGACTGTAAGACTGATATATCATTTCCTATAAGTAATATGTCATCGACATATAATACTAGGAATACGACTACACTCCCACTAACCTTCTTGTACACACAAGGTTCGTCAGGATTTTGTGAGAAATCAAACTCTTTGATTGTCTCATCAAAACGGATGTTCCAGCTCTTGGATGCTTGCTTTAGTCCATATATGGATCGTCGAAGCTTGCATATTTTGGTTTTATCAACCGATGTGAAACCTTCAGGTTATATCATGTATACATCCTCAAGCAGGTTTCCATTAAGGAAAGCTGTTTTCACATCCATTTGCCATATCTCATAATCATAATGAGCTGCTATGGCTAGGAGCATCCGAATGGATTTAAGCATAGCTACTGGCGAATAGGTTTCGTCATAATCAATTCCTTGTTTCTGACGATATCCTTTTGCCACTAATCTAGCCTTAAAGGTAACAACATTACCTTCCATGTCAGTTTTCTTCTTGAAAACCCACTTGCACCCTATGGGTTTAATCCCTTCAGGTGGGTTAACCAAGTCTCATACTTGATTTTCGTACATGGAATCCATTTCCGACTTCATGGCTTCAAGCCATTTGACCCTTTCTGAACTTTTCAGAACATCTTCATAACTGATAGGTTCGTCATCGCTTAAGAGTAACACATCGTTTGATTCACTTATGAGAAATCCGTATCTCTCTGGAATATTGCGTGTCCTATCAGACCTACGAAGAGGTGGTGTTGTTTTAGGTTCAACTGATAGCTCATCATTATGAGTTATTGGTTGTGGGTCTAGACTAGGTGTCTCTATAATGTCTATTGGAGTTTCTTGAACTTCATCAAGTTCAATGTCACTCCCACTATTTTCTTGTAAAAGAAATTCGTTTTCCAGAAATATAACATGCCTTGAAACAAACACCTTTTGTTCCAAGGGATGATAGAATTGGTAACCCTTGATTCCTTAGGGTATCCAATAAATAGACATTTTTCAGACTTAGCATCCAATTTGTCTGATACAGTCCGCTTCACATAAGCAGGACAACCCCATATCTTAAGGTGAGTTAAGTGAGGTTTCTTACTATTCCACGTCTCATATGGAGTAGTTGAGACTACCTTGGTCGGGACTCTGTTTAGCATGTAAATAGCTGTCTTAAATGTATAGCCCCAAAAGGATTTTGGAAGAGTTGCATGATTCATCATCAACCTAACCATATCCATCAAGGTTCAGTTGCGCCTCTCAGATACACCATTATGCTGTGGTGTATACGGCGGAGTCCATTGGGACAATATCCCATTGTCCCTAAGATAATCTTGAAACTCTTGACTTAAGTATTCACCACCCCGATCGGATCGAAGTATCATAATACTTTTGCCAAGCTGTTTCTCTACTTCATTTTTGAACTCTTTGAATTTCTCAAAAGCTTCAGATTTGTGTTTCATCAAGAACACATACCCGAATTGTGAGTGATCATCGATAAAGGTGATGAAGTAGCTATAGCCTCCTTGTGCAAGAGTTGACATTGGTCCATATACATCAGTATGTATTAGTCCAAGCAATTCTCCCACTGGATTACCTTTTCCGGAAAAAGGTAATTTGGTCATCTTGCCTTTGAAGCATGATTCGCATCTATCAAATGAACCGGGTTCAATTGATTCCAAAATTCCACATCGGTGTAATTTGGTCATGCGTTTCTTACTTACAAGGCCAAGACGACAATGCCACATGTAGGAGTCTATTCGATTATCTATTCGAGCACGTTTGTTGGTAACTTCGATATTGAAAACGTCACCGGATAAATCTAATGTGTAGATACCATTGCACAAAGTTCCAGTCCCATAAAGAACACCATTTAAAGTTATGTAACAACAATTGTTACTAAAAGTTAAATGATAACCCTTTTCATTCAAACATGAAATAGATACAATGTTCTTTATTAATGAAGGAACAAAATAACAATTATCTAATTCTAAGACACGTCCAGTAGGGAGCTTTAGCAAATATGTTCCGATGGCAACAGCAGCAATCTTTGCTCCATTTCCAACTCGCAAATTTGCTTCTCCCTTGACGAGTCTTCTTCTATTCCATAGCCCCAGTATGTCATTACATATATGTGAGCTACACCCAGTATCAAGTACCCAGGTATTTGAGGAAATAGAGTGACACTCAATAACGAAGATGCCTGAAGAGGATGGGGCATCGGATGACTTCTTCTTGAAGGACTCAAGATAAACCTTGCAGTTTCTTTGCCAGTGACCCTCCTTGCCACAGTGATGGCGAGTGCCTTTTGGGGTCTTTTCAGTCTTTTTGGCCTTTTTCTTCTTTCCCTTATTCTGTTCTTTGGCCTTCCTCTTAGAACCTTTCTTCAAGGAACCAACTAACAGTACCGTCTTCTGATCCTGCTTCACAGAAGGCTCTACAGTCTTAAGCAGGTTGAGCAACTCAGAAAACTGGTCTGGAGTTGCATTTTCAGGAGGACGGTTGGGAAGTTGATCTTCAAGGACATAAGCAAGCTTTTCTGCCTTGAGGACTATCCTCAGGTTTCGAAGCCAGTCCATGAAGTTTGGCCCAGTCAGTTTATTGGTGTTCAAAATGGAACGCAAATTCAGAGAAGACATGATCGAGTGATTATCCTAGAAATACAAATTGAGCTTATGTGAGAAGAATGATAAAGAATGTATCAACATACATTAATTAAATCCTATTTATTTATCAAATTGAATAACCCTTTTATCAATTCGGGAGATCGTAGGAACATCTCCAAATAGGTTGATATCCAACCATAGATAAGAACAACCATGGCTGTGGCCATCAAGTTATTCTTAGCTATGAAGGTAGGCAATTATATCGATTACATATCACATATACGTAACTATCACTTTATGCTATCAACTAATTGAATATTTGCATAAATCATTGGGTTGTTAACTCATTAACAAGTATGCAACAATATACATAGCACCCAACTGCACCTCTCTTTACATCGACCTTGGTTGTGGCACAACAAATCGATGCTCCAAGCTTAAGGCTGACCCATTAATCAAGAAATAGTTTTAATATGGTTAGAGCTCATTCAACCGTTTAGTCAGGCTTGGATGTGTCCAACAACCAAAACTAAGGATTGACCTCTGACTCCAACTATATTAATCATAAACTAATTCCATGGTTTGAACATGTTGAGGTTCAAGCCAGGCATGGAAGTGTCCATCAACCCAAACGAGAAACAAAACTCCGGTTCTAACCATATTAATGGAAGGTGTTAGCCTTAATATTTTGTAAGGGGTTTTGGGTCTCATCCTTTCTTTTCAAAGCACATTCATGACATATAATTATGTCATGACTTACGATTTCCTTAATAAAGTATGTATGTGACTTAATTTATCAAGTCTCATTAATTAGACTATGAACCGGATTTTCTATCCTGATTTCATAGTTTATTCAAGGAATTGTTTTGGGAAACAATTTCCTAAATTGTCATAATCAATTTCGGAAATAATATGTTTAAGACTTTTGATTTCTCTAAATCAAATTTTATTAAATTAAGAGACAGATTCCCTTAATTCAACCATATATTATTTTTATGAAAATCTCTTTTAAGAAAACTCTATAGGAAACCATTTTCCTAATTAATTTTGGAGACAACAATATGTAAGAGCATCACCTCTTAAATCAAATTTTCATGATTTGATCACATATTTTATTCATGGATTAATTAATTACAACAAATTGTTTTCTAAGGGTGGCTCCCCGAGGCTCAGATACCCAAAGAAAAGAAATTTGTCGTAAATCCAATTTGGTCCGCTCCCCAAGGCGTAACCAAATTAAACATGACAATTTTATTCAAAATGGGAAATTAAATAACAACAACTAACTTTAAATTTGACGGCTCCCCGAGGCTCAATCCAAAATAAAGAATTTTGTTAATAATTTAAAACAAATTCGAATTTAATTGTCAATTAATGATCCATAAATTTGTCTAGACTTTCTTGGAAGAAAGTGCCCAAAATTGCGAGATTTCATAATAGGTTTTCAGAATAATTGTAAGTTTCTGGTACAAAGAAAACTTACATATTTCCAAAATTGGAAAATTTCCAAAATAGGAAATTTCCAAAATTGGAAAGTTTCCAAAATTGGAAAGTTTCCAAAAATGGGAAGTTTTCACAATTATCATAAAATTTCAGAGACTAGGATATTTCAAAAGTTTGCGAAATTTCATGAGGATTTCCGAACTTTGAAATTCCTAAATCTAAAATTTATCATAATTGGAATGTTTCCATAATTGGAAAAATTTTCCAAAATTGAGATCATGACAAAGTTTTCCGCAAAACAATTATATGATAATGTCGAACACTAACCGGCTCTGATACCACTGTAGGGATCGGGTGCATGTTGACATGGATACGGGTTCGTAATTTTTAAAATTAATTACGTGCAGCGGAAGAATTAGCATAAATAATTTCATAAATTATTTTAATCTCGTATCTAGCATGCAACCTTATGATGTGTGGACATGATCATAAATTAAAATTTTGACTAAAAGTAAACTAATTTACTCAATACCTCGCGTAACTCGAATTAAGGGACGAGATCCAACCGTAGCGTCCCTTGGAAGCTCCGCCTCTACTCGCGTCCACGCCGAGTTATCTTCGGGATGACTTCGTAAAGCCACGAGTTTTGTGCCGATGAGAACTACTAGATTCTCCAAAGGCACAACTAGAATATCAAGAGAGAGAGATGAAAACTAACCACCATGTAACGTAATCAAGATTCCGTTGGAAGGAAGGAGGAGCGACCCGCTTCTTCTTCTTCTTCGGCACCTTCTTGGTGGAGATGGCTCACGGCAACTTGAAGGGGGCGCCGGCCCTAGAGGGTGGAGGAGGCGCCGGCCCTAGAAGATGGAGAGGGCGCCGGCCCTAAAGGAAGGAGAGGGAGAAAAGGAGAGAGAGAGAGGGCTTGTTACTTGATCTCTTAATTGGAATTCAAGCCTTGCCTTGGTTCCTTTATATAGTAGCCTCTTATCGCCAAGTCTCCTCTTAACGGAATTTTTCATAAGAAATTTATCTTTATAAATTTTTCTATGAATTATTCCATTATACCAAGTTTTTATTATAACTCTATTTATAATAAAAACAACCATGTCTCCCCTTTTATTATGGAATAAAATTTATCATAAATTTTTCTTATCATGAAAAAATCAATTCATAATTGATTTTATAAAATAAAATAAACCAATCCATGGTTCATTTTAATTTTCATAAAAAGAATAAATTTATTATATAAATTTTTCTTATCATGGAAAAATCAATTCATAATTGATTTTATAAATAAAATAAACCAATCCATGGTTCATTTTAAATTCCATAAAAAGAATAAATTTATTATATAAATTTTTCTTATCATGGAAAGATCAATTCATAATTGATTTTATAAAATAAACCAATCCAAGATTTATTTTAATTTCCATGAAAATAAATTTCTTTATATAAATTTCTTTATATAAATTTATTTATCCATAATTTTATAAAACAAATTGCGCTTGATTTATTTTATAATATAAACCAAATAAATTGGTTTCCCTCCTTTATTGTGGCCAGCCAAACCAAAGAGGGTGGGCACCCTCTTTGGCCGGCCACACCAAGCCAAACCCTTGTGAATTAAACTCATTTAATTCGTCCAATAAGCCATCAAAAGACTTACCCATTTTTAGCTTTCGGTGCGCCTCTGATAAATTCAGATTCGACTTATTTCTCTTGATTGGAAAATCTAATTTTCAACTCGTTTTAAATCCCTCGGATTACTCGTAGTGCGTGTGACTAAATAGGCATTCGATTTATGTTGGCCGTCTATAATTCATCAATTATAGAATGATCATGAGTGACACCTAGTAGTACATCATGATCCCCAATTAATCGAAAGATCAACGGTTGACCTCAGAAATAATTCTGAAACCCTTCAGCAGCTCTAATGAATCGTGCCTCATTCCCTTCACCATCTTATACCCACTTGGTTCAGGACACGGTCTATGTGTGTCAGTCCCCACTAGGCTGACTACATCACACCTAGCCCAAGTAATGTCTTTCTCGTCCATCAGATTCTAATTACTCTCATGTCTTTCAGAGACTCATACTCTGAACATGTCATGCTCTGGCCAGAGGCTTTGAGTAACAATCCGACGATAGGCCTTGGGTATACATCCCCTCGCAAGGAATGATGAATCCTTTGTAGGTAGTTCAAACATCTTCGGGCACTTCGGCTTATACCCAACCATCCTGGGTCCACACCTCCTTGGAGATGCTTGCTTAAGATGTTAAAGTATAAGTCTCCATGACCAAGATGACTTGAACACCGTAAGTCAAAAGAACATCGCACTTAAGCCGCAGTAAGAACTTCAATGACATTTCTATGTGTAGACTACCATGTGAAGTTTTATATCCAGTCACTACAATGAACTAGTTCCCTTAACTAGCATTCATGTTTATCTCCGGACATCCCAATGTCACCAACCAGTGAGAATCAGTTGATTAGAGAATAACCCATGCTAGTCTCAACAGAATTGATAGTGTCCTTATTTATCAATTCATCGACTAGGGACAATTTCAACACTTCACAATTGCACATGTAGAGATAATCATTATTTGTGAATTCATCACAAATTCTCTCATGCTGTGAATTGTATTGTGGACATTCAGTAAATGAGTTTAAGATCCCAATCAAATACGAAGACATGCATACTCAAATAGTGAATATTCATTTATTAAAATAAATCTTTAAAATCATAAGGCGATTGCCTTAGGACACTTCTCTCATATTACTAACAATACCTCATCTTGAGTTAGCTTTGGCTAATCACCCAAGACTTAGTATAATTAGGTAAGTAATATTTTACCAATTACATCTTATGCAACTCTTGGAAACAAAAGGTCAAGATCCACATTACACATCATCTTGAGTTAGCTTTGGCTAATCGCCCAAGACTTTATATAATTAGTCTTTTACCTAATTTTCCAAACTTTTGGGGTATGCCTCTAAGTTTCTCAATCCAATTGAGGTGACTTAGTTAAGTCTCACCCAATGTTCGATAGCGGGATATCACAATTGTCCTCTCACACTCTACCAAAATAAAATGTGTCGCTTTGCTTTGACAAACCCAACAATAAATGATCGAGGGAGTTTATGAGTACCAAACTTTGGTAGGCATATCAATTTGACTTAATTAAGATAAATGTTTATTTAATCATGCATCACATACACACATTGCATATATCAACATATAAACGGTAAAATATGACATGGTTATGACCCGTATGATCTTCTCAAACCAATGAGAAAATCGATGGTCAACCTACGGATAACATCTTCTCCAAGTGCATCCTTCGGTCGTCATGTGTCATCGGCTTCGTTCTTGTAACTTCATGTTGGTGCAACAAGCATCAATGATGTCCTCCTCTAAGTGTTTCTATATTTAATAATATGCTTAAGTTAGTGATACATTGAACAAGGAAGGGTTAGTCAAGAAAGGAGTACCAAATTGAAGGAAAGTCCTAGTTAACCTAGGCAATAAGTCCTGGTTCGAAGAATTGGGCATTAAGTCCTGATTATAGATTGGGCACTAAGTCCTAGCCGAGTGCTGGGCACCGAAGTCCTGGTTCATGGAATTGGGCAATAAGTCCTGGCCGAGGGCTGGGCAGCGAAGTCCTGATGAGTGAAGTTGGGTAATAAGTCCTAGTCGCGGACTGTGCACAAAGTCCTAGTGAGTGAAGTTGGGCAAAAGTCATGATAAGTGAAGTTAGGCAATAAGTCCTGGTCGTGGACTGGGCATGAAGTCCTGGTCATGAGATTGGGCAAAAGTCCTGGTGAGTAAAGCTAGGCAAAAGTCCAACTGGATGGGCCGGGTGGCAACCATCTCCTGAGAGGAGTAGGTGAGTGTTCCCAGGGAAGGGAACATCGGCGTCAGTTTGACCTAAGGATTCACAGGAAATTCAAAGTTAGAACCAAACCCTTAAGGCTAAGGATATAAATGTGTTTGCCTTTTATTTATATATCTTGCAGGTACCTAAAATTGAAGATAAAGCAGGCAAACAAACACACAACATGACTGGAAAACAGGCTACTAGGCACCCCCATTAACCAGGACGCCCCAATGAACCAGGTGCCTCAATGAACTAGGCGTCTGAGTCATTCAGGTGCCCTAGAGGTCTAGGGCACCCTGGATGAAATCCTTATCAGCTGCTGCGAGTTCGGCGTGAAGATAAGCAATGACCAAGGCAACTGAGGTGCCTCCTTCAACACAGGCGCCGTGTAAAGAAGCTATAAAAGGGGCTTCAACCCCTCAACTCAGAACAACAATTCCAAGATCATTTTAAGCATTCTGAATGGAAGAAAAGCACTAACGATGAAGCTCTATGACCAAGAAAGCTCCGGGAGGAAGTGCGCGGCACTGCGGAGTTCCAAATCGGCTAAGTCTTCGACTCTTTTGTTTGGTTTGAATTTACATTCTACACTTATTTTTTCTATCTTTTTTATTGTAAATTGTGCACTGTAAGACGGGTTTCTCCGCCTCCGGAATGTCCTGAAAGAAGACCATTAGTGGATGGGCGTTTCCCATGATTAGGCCTTGGACGTACTAACCCTGGGGAGTTGGGAACCAAGTAAAAAATCCCGTGTGCACTTTGTTATTTGTTCGTTCTTTCTATTTTTCGCTGCTACTAACTTTGTATCTAGAATGAACCTCGAAAGTCTACAAAAGACGAGTTTCCGCAAAAAGTTTTTACGAGTCGATATTCACCCCCCCTCTATCGACGGCACCGGTCCCCACAAGTGGTATCAGAGCCTGGTAGCTCTTCACCGGACTAACAACTGTTGGGACCGGGTGCATGTCGACAAGGATACGAGTTCGTAAAATTTTAAATTTTTACGTGCAGCGGAAGAATTTACATAAAATAATTTTCTAAATTATTTTAACTTCGTATCTAGCATGCAACCTTATAGTGTATCGACATAATCATAAAATAAAAGTTTGCGGAAAAGTAAACTAATTTACTTTTATACCTCGCGTAACTCGAAGAAAGGGACGAGATCCAACCGTAGCGTCCCTTGGAAGCTCCGCCTCTATTCGCGTCCACGCCGAGTTCCCTTCGGGATGACTTCGCAAAGTCACGAGTTTTGTGCCGATGAGAACTACTAGATTCTCTATGGGCACAACTTAGAATATCAAGAGAAAAATTAGGAAACTAACCAACGAAGTAACGGAATCGAATTCCGAGAGAGAGGGAGATGTGATCCGCTTCTTTTTCTTCTTGGTTGGTTTCTTCTTCTCCTTGAAGCTCACGGCAACACCTTGCCTTGGTGTAGGTTGGGCGCCGGCCCTAATGGAGCTAGGGTGGGCGCCGGCCCTAATGGAAGGGAGGGGGAAGGAGGAGAGAAGAGAAGAGAGAGAGGGAGAGCTCTATTACGATTATCCAAATCTTAGGAATCCAAGGCTTGCCTATGGTTTCTTATATAGCAGCAACTCCTTTGCTAAGTCTCCCTCTTAACGGAATTAACGGAATTAGTTATAAGAAATTTATCTTATAAATTTTCTTATTAATTATTCCGTTTAAGCCGAGTCTTATTATAACTATTTATAATAAAACTAATTAATTATCATAAGAAATTTATCCTATAAATTCTCTTATGAATTATTCCGTTTAAACCAAGTTTTATTATAACTAATTTATAATAAAACAAATTCTTCTTCTATTTAAATTATAGAATAAATTTTATAAGAAATTTATAAACTTTCTTATTATGGAAAAATCAATTCATAATTGATTTTATAAAATTAAAATAAACCAATTCATGGATTATTTTAATCTTCCATAAAAGAATAAATTTCTATAAATTTATTTATATAAATTTTTTTATACAAATTTATTTATCCATAATTTATAAAATAAATCGCGCAGGATTTATTTTATTAAACCAAAATTAATTGGTTTTCTCCTCTATTGTGGCCGGCCACCCAAGGGGGGGTTTGCACCCTCTTTGGCCGGCCAGACCAACCCGAACCGGTCACGAATTAAACTCATTTAATTCGCCCAAAAAGCCTTCAAAAAACTTAGCCATTTTTAGCTTCCATTGCGCCTCTGATTAACTCAGATTCGACTTATTTCTCTTGATCAGAAAATCCAATTTTCAACTCGTTTTAAATCCCTCGGATTATCGTAGTGCGTGTGACTAAATAGGCTTTCGATTTATGTTGGCCGTCTATTAATCAAACTAATTATAGAACGATCATGAGTGGCACCTAGTAGTACATCATGATCCCCAATTAAATCGAAAGATCAACGGTTTGACCTCAGAAGAAATTATTCTTGAAACCCTTCAGCAGCTCTAATGAATCGTGGCCTCATTCCCTTCACCACCTTATACCCACTTGGTTCAGGACATGGTCTGTTTGTGTCAGTCCCCACTAGACTGACTACGTCACACCTAGCCCAAGTAGTGTCTTTCTCGTCCTTTGGGATTTCTAATTACTCTCAAGTATTTAGAGACTTTCACTCTTAACATGATATTACTCTGGCCAGTGGTTTTTGGAGTAACAATCCGACGATAGACCTGGGTATAACATCTCCTCGCAAGGAGTGGTGAATCCTTTGTAGGCTGTTCCAAATATCTTCGGGCACTTTGGCTTATTACCCAATCATCCTGGGTCACACCTCGTGGAGATGCTTGCTTAAGATGTTAAAGTATAAAGTCTCCATGACCAAGATGACTTGAACACCGCAAGTCAAAGGAACATCGCACTTAAGCCGCAGTAAGAACTTCATTGACATTTCTATAGATAGATTCCATATGAAGTCTTACAGCTAGTCACTCCAATGAACTAGTTCCCATAACTAGCATCCATGTTTATCTCCGGACATCCCAATGTCACCAGCCAGTGAGAATCAGTTGATTAGAGAATAACCTATGCTAGTCTCAACAGAATTGATAGTGTCCATATTTATTAATTCATCGACTAGGGATATTTTCAATACTTCACATTTGCACATTTAGAGATAATCACTAGTTGTGATCCCATCACAAATTCTCTTATGCTGTGAGTTGTATTGTGGACATTCAGTAGATGAGTTTAAGATCTCAATCAAATACACAAGCATTTATACTCAAATAGTGAATTATCATTTATTAAAATAAATGTTTTACAATCATAAGGCGATTGCCTTAGGACACTTCTCTCATATCACTAACGAACTCCCACTTGACCTAATGCCAATCGCTACGGTATCCAATACCACAAGCTCTAACATGACCCTCAAACTTGCTCTGAGGCAAGGCCTTTGTTAAAGGATCCGCTAAATTCCTTTCTGTGGGAATTTTCTCAATTTGTATGTCATTCCTACTTATAATCTCTCTGATCAGATGATAGCGGCGAAGCACGTGTTTGGATCGCTGATGAGACCTTGGTTCCTTTGCTTGTGCAATAGCTCCATTGTTGTCGCAGTAAACCGGCACTGCATCATCAATGGTTGGAACCACACCAAGTTCGGAGACGAACTTCTTGATCCAGACTGCTTCCTTTGCTGCTTCCGAAGCTGCGATATATTCCGCTTCCGTGGTGGAATCCGCTACGGTGTCTTGTTTGGAACTTTTCCAACTTACTGCGCCTCCATTCAAAGTAAATACGTATCCAGACTGCGATTTGGAGTCATCCTTATCTGTCTGGAAACTGGCATCTGTATACCCACGTATTACCATATCTCCTTCTCCATATATTAGGAACACATCCTTAGTTCTTCTTAAGTACTTAAGGATTGTCTTAACAGCCGCCCAATGATCCATTCCTGGATCCGACTGGTATCTGCTTGTGACGCTCAAAGCATACGATACATCGGGCCTAGTACATAACATAGCATACATGATAGATCCTATCGCGGATGCATAGGGAATCTTATTCATGCAAATCCTCTCGTCTTCTGTGCGCGGACACATAGACTTTGAAAGGTTGATCCCATGCCTGATGGGAAGGTAACCTTTCTTGGATTCCGACATGCTAAACCTTTTTAGCACTCGGTCTATATATGTAGACTGCGAAAGACCAAGCAACCGTTTTGATCTATCTCTATAGATTCTAATCCCAAGGATATAGGTTGCTTCTCCCAGGTCTTTCATGGAGAAAG